>OENT01001421.1:0-44668 GCA_900239685.1 Rotaria macrura
AGAATCCTGTCCCATAAAAACGCGTCAGAATGTCGCTGTTTGCAACAATAACGCATCTATCCGCGTCGAAAGTGCGTTTTTCGATTACATGGGTACTGAAATGAAAATGATGCAGAAAAAAGTAAACCAATCAAGTGATTTCCAGTTTTCGGAAAAACGCTCTGTAACAATATGATAACAATGCCAAAAAAATGAAACTACCGGTACTATGATGATTTCGTGAAAGCATCAAAATCATGTGATGAAAACGATGAAAAAATTATAAATCTAACTAAGTGATTCCGATTATTTCTGAAACATAATTCAATAGAATGAAAATGATGCAGGAACACTGAATATACCGGTATTAAGGCGATTTCGTGGAAACACGAAAATCATAAACTGAAAATGGTGCAGAAATAACGAAAGTCATTTAGTAATTTTGTTTTCTCGCGAAATGTAATTTAAACGGAATGAAAATGATGCAAGCAAAGTGAAACTACTGGTATTATTAGCGTTTTGTCAAAACATCAAGATAGTGTGATGAGAATGATGTAGAAAAAACGGAACTAATCAAGTAATTTTGATTTTTGTGAAATAATCTAAGTTATCAAATCTTTCTGAGGAAAAGTTTGAAAATAACCATTTAACTGAAATTAGATTGAATTTTTTTATTCCCTGGGATTTTAAGTTGTAGCCACGGATATTCTCTACATTTTGACATGAAGCTGAAATGCTTATCGTTCGATTTCGAGGAGAAATAATTAAAATGCGGAGGTATACTTTTTAACCCTTAATATCAGCATAAATCTCGAGTACGTCAATATTTTCGAATGAAATTGTTACTCTGTCTTACATATTCCTGGATATGAATTGCCTGAAGGTTTAACCTTGATATCTGGTTCTGGAAGAAAAACAGACTTTTGAGTGGGAGTTGGTGGGGGAGGGGTCTTAAAAGAAATGGAGCACTGCTCCCCCCTCCACTTACAATTGTCTGGTTTCGCCTCTACTCAGTAAGACTAAAAAAGTTCAAGAATTCCGAGCCATGGAGTACCTGCACAGAGATCTGATTATCATATAGATGTGAGAAAATAATATTCTTTCTTTATTCTGAAAAATTGAGATAAAAAATTTTGCGCTTGGAATTTTCATTTGCTAGACGAAGTTAGATCATATTCACTACAAAAGAGCCAACCGATCAGGTGTTATGCCTTAATACAGGAAAAAGGAAACATAAATAAAGAGTATATTTTTTCTTTTGTTTGAGGATCATGTAAACTGAAAGAAAAAAAGGTGCCACACAAAACTGTAAAGGGTTCCGATTTTTGCAACGAAATCGAAATCCTTTCAGGTTTCGTAGAAATTAGGTTTCGTAAAAAGTTTTCATTTTTAATAGCTGATAGCAAGCCTTTCGTACTTAGAGTTCTTTACGTTTCACGATTCAACATTGAATGCAAGCTTTTCCGAATGCTTTGCTCCATTGCGGAAGTATTTTTCCACCAGCATTCAATGATAAAACCTCCCACTCTCTGAAAAGGAGCCGGGTCCTGTGAAAACCGGTAGAAACGTAAGAGCGAATCACTGTATCCTACACTGAAAGAAAAAAAGGTGCCACACGAAACCCTAAAGGGTTCCGATTTTTGTAACGAAATCGAAACCCTTTGAGGTTTCGTGAACATTAGGTTTCGTAAAAGGTCTTCATTTTTAACAGCTGATAGCGAACCTTTCGTACTTGGAGTTCTTCCCGATTCCCGATTCAACATTGAATGTAAGTTTCGTCGAATGCTCCGATACATTGCGGAAGTATTTTTCCATCAGCATTCAATGTAAGAACCTCCTATTCTCTAAAAAAAGAACCGGGTTCTGTAAAAACCGGCCGAAAAATAAGAGCGAATCACTGTATCTCATAGCGAAACACATGATATCGCTGGAACATGGAAGCAATATTTCGACCACAAACTTTCTCAATTTTTTTCTCATGAGTTGTGCCGTTTCTTGCGGAAAGACGCACAAACTTACTCGGAACTCACTAGAAAAAATTAGGAAAGTTTGTGGCCAGGAGACTATAATTTCATGTTTCAGCGACGCCATGTGTATTCTTCCAGGTTCCGGTTGACGAAACGATCGGCTTGCGACGTTTGATCTAAATAGAAAAAAAACATTTCATTCTTTTGTAACTTCTAGAATCGAACTCACCATTCTTTTTTTATTCATCTGACAACTGATCTAAATAAAAATAAAATATTTCAGCAAGTTTTAAATATCAAAATCGAACTCAACATTGTTACTTATTCAGCTAGAAAATGATCTAAATAGAAATAAAATATTTCATCCTATTGTAACTTCTAAAATCAAACTCACCATTCTTATTTGCTCAGCTAGCAAATGATCTAACTGGAAATGGAATATTTCTTCAAGTAACGGGTAATGTTTCCGTTACCAATTGTCCGGTAACGGTATCGGAGCAACTCAATCAAAGACTCCTCCAATTATCAGCAAAGTAGGTTTTTGCGAAAGAAAAACGAAACTCTAAAAAGTTTGAGTAAATCAAGTCGGGCTCAGGGAATCTGAATCAGATATAGGAATTTTCATTATTTTCGCTTTTACTCTTCTTTTTCAAAAGTCTACCTCCCAATGGCGGAACAGGTTTCGTGAGAAAAAAAAGTAATTTCAATGAAACACTTCAAATTTTTGTGGAAAAAATGTTTGTCTCAAAAAATATGAACTGAAAATCGTGAAAATAGGGATTTCACAAATGGATTTCCGGAGCCTGATATACTTTAGTCGAACTTTGTAGAATTTCGTAGTTATTCATGAAGCCTTTTTTATGCTTATTAGAGGAGTGACTCAACCAGTTACTCCGTTACCCAGTAACTTGTAGGAGCCCGTTACCGTAAGCATGTAACTAGTAATGGACAAGTTGCCAGCACCTTGGAAATGTAACGACTTGGTAATGGTAACTTAGTAACCCTAATTCTACACGAAGCATATTTACAAAACGCGTTGTACACGAAACTCAAAAGGGTTTTTGACCAAACCTCAGGAGTAACGCAAATTTCAAAGTGTTTAGGACGGAACGTTTTTATATTTTAAAACTGTATAAAGAATTTTACGAAACCTTGGATTTTGCTAAACCTCTTACAGGTTTCGTGTTATCCTACGGACACTTATATTGTGTAATAAAACTTGACGAAACCTCAGAGGTTTCGTGTGACACCTTACTTTTTTCAGTGTACCACATCCACACCCACACCAACTTCCAAACACGCCCATACCCAGACCCACAGTCAATTATACAGCAGTATTGTAGAGTGCTGTATCACCAGAGTTGAAAAAATCGCACACTATGTCAATAGAGTATAACAAGATGTTTTGAAACATAGGTTCATGGGAAATCAAGAAAATTTTCCCTTCTACTTCATATTAATTATGCGATGTTTTTTATGCTTTTATTACGCCATCAATCTAGTAAGCAATAAACGATGATAAGATAACGAATATCATTGAGACGCTATCAAATCTGCGTGTGAAGTATCCCATGCAGTCAACTGACTCGGACATTTTATATAAGGTGACAATTTTATTACACATCTTATTCATTTTTTTATTCTTTTTCATTTGTAACTTACTGCTAGGTTTGATCTTGCGTATCGTAAGGCAAGTATAATTTATTACATACTTAATTCATTGATTTTTCATGAGGATATATCACAAATGAATTTGGTGTATCACACTGTTCGAAATGAAATAATCGATAATTCAGAAGTACCATTCAGCTTCCAACTTTACACTTGAATATGAATGAAGTTGTCTGTGAACTAGCTTTTTTCATAGAATTCTATTTATTTGATATTATGATCATTGAAAATAGTTGGAGTTTTTCAACACTTATTGTACTCCGAAAAGTCAATATGAGGTGAAAAATCGAGCCTTTTGATAGTTGTCTTTTGGAAGAATAAGAATAATTTATAGGAAGTAACCCTACGAGTAACGTGATTCAAAGATCGATTCACTTAGCCATAGACTAACGTGGGTCATCTTTGCAATCGTGCGAAAACGAAAGAAAGTTTGCTGTTGGTGCCAGAGATCGGGAAATTTCTGAAGGACTGGGTCGATAAATTAAAGAGACACGACTAATGGGGAGAACGAATAAGTGCAAGTCCAGTACCAATGGGGTAAAAGGTAAAAAATTTCAAGAAAAATGACTAAACAAAACTGGTGCAAAGTACAGTCAGAAGAAAGGAACCAAGTAGTACCAAACCACGATTTCAGGTCATGAGGACGGGCGTGGGAGAGAGGGAATCTCAGCTTCATACCATTAGAATGCCCTGTTGAAAAATTCCACCAGGCGGAATTTCAATATCTTTCAGCGGCAAGAGGCTGAGTGTCATCTATCTGCTGTACCATATGGCTCAGAAATTTAGCAAAGGCGGGCACAAAGTTCCTTAGGGAAATTCCGATTACTACTTTTACTTGCTCTGACCCTGGAAGTAATTACCCCGCGTGCGACTTTAGTGGATCCGTCCATTATTCTCTCCTGAAAAATGGTCATTGATGTCATGGAAAGTTATCACTTGTCCCAAAGTCTTGCTTCAGACAGTCAGATAGGTAAAGGTGAGTTACATTTTTTATACTCTATCCTTACAATAAAGGGAATATGCAAAACAAAAATGCGAAAGTCGAAAATGTACCAAGTCACAAGCTATGAAGTGGCGTAGATCATCTGTAGTGCATTCTAATTTTGATTTTCATACAACAAAGGGCACACTAGCTTCTATCCTGGTGTATCGGTTAAAACAGTTGTACAAATAAGACTTTCTTTCCTTCTTTGTATCCTATAATAAGACTAAAGCAGTAAACGTTAGAGAAGTTTCTGCCGGAATCAAATGCATATTTATATATTGACGATTTTGCGTTGTCAGATACCATAAGATTAGAAAGCTTGAATAGAAATGTATACTGGTCCTAGTAACGATTTCGAATAAAAAGAAAACAAATATAGTTAAGCTTATTTTATTTACATAGCAATAATTCAGTCTTGATTGAGAGTTTTCAGTTCCAAAAATACATGATTCATACAAGATTAAATAATTAATCAATATGAAAAACAAACCATGGCTAGGCTCAATTGAAGAAGTTACTGCCAAAGCTATGACAAATGGACCAACCCTCGTTTGATTTTTCGTCAATGTTCACACAGTTTCCGGTGACTTCATGTCATGATAGATAGAAGTACTACATTAACAATGGCATGGAATTACGTGATCAGTGTAATAGATGACATTGTCAGTAAAATAGATGATATGATCAGTAATGAAATTTTCAGTCCAAGCCCCCCCCCCCCAACCTCCTCCCCCAAGAACTGAAGCCAACCCTCGAAGTCAGTACTGACTGATTTCCATGGATTCTTCATGAATTAAAAATCCATGAGAAATCTATATGATCTTAAACGATAAGGTGTTCCGAAATTACCTGCATGCGACAGAGTGCCCTACGTTAACCGCCATGTAACTGCATCAAGAAAGCCATATCAGAAGTGGCCGATAGCCGCTCTTGTCCCAGTTTCTCGCTATCTAATTGGATTACATGGGTTCTCGTGGATTTTCCACAGATTCCCTACGAGTTTTCCATGAATTCCTCATCAATTTTGAATCCATAGAAATCAGTCAGTACTGATGTCGAGGATTGGCTTCTATTCTGGGGAGAGTGGACCTAAAATCTCATTAGTGATCGTTTCATTTATTTTACTGAAAATTTCATCTATTATACTGATCAAATATTCTGTTGCCATTAATAATTACACTTGTTCTCGAGCAGGTTCAGATTATAAATATGATTGTAAATCTCTTATCTAACGTGTGATCGACAAAAATTGACGATACTAAATAGATCCGTATTCGTGAACATAAGAATTCTAAAACTGGAATATTAATAGAGAATCGAACAAATAATGAGCTCCGATGAAGAAAATGAAAACAATGAAGATTCGGAAACAGAATCGAGCGAAGACGATCGTAAGTGCTGGGACACGAGAAGAGAGGATTACTGTTTTTATCTGTTTGTATGTTCATACTAGAGGAATGTTCGGGAACAAATGACACCGGGTCGAATAAATGGGAACAGGAAGCTTTAGAGAGTCACAATAAATTTCGAGCTCGTCATGGTGTTCCTCGAATGGTACTCGATGAGAAGATCAGTGGTAAAGCCCAAGCTTATGCTGATTATTTGGCAGCAAATAATCTATTCCAGCACAGTTCAAATCGTGATGATCTCGGTGAAAACTTGTATACAATGAGTAGTTCGAGCTCGTTGACCAATGCATCTCTCGGTAAGTTCAAAACGGTATTCTGTCAAAATAACCTTTTACTTTCTTAGGTAAGGATGCTACAGAAGATTGGTACAATGAAATCAAAGATTATGATTTCGATAACCCTGGATTTTCGATGGCGACTGGTCATTTCACTCAGGTCATTTGGAAGAATTCAAAATATTTGGGTGTAGGAGTAGCTTTCAGCAACAATGGTAGACGTGCAGTCGTTGTTGCTCAATATGGCCCGGCCGGTAATTTTACGGGACAGTTCGGGAAAAATGTTCCGCCTCCACAATAACACTTTTCAAAAGAAATAAAATTCACTTTGAATAATCAAACGCAAAAAGTTCTGATTAATGTAACAAATAAAAACATTCCTGGTTTCATAATTTCAATTATAATCTGCCGGTGTTCATGATCGTAGTTTCAGTATCTATTAGGGATGAGTATGGGTGAAATATTAATGTAAGTTTGACTTTATGTCAGTGTATCATTTCCCAGATCACCTAGAGTCATCGACGGCGATATAGATGCTATGAGTATAAATGCAATCTTTTCTGGGCCACCTCATTTTACATACTCTGATGTTTATGAATTATTAAAAGATAAAAGAGAGAAGAAAAACGTAAATGAAAACAAAAGAAAAATCTTGCTAGCGCAGCCCCATAGGGACTAAAACTTGGAACTCACATATTTATAGCTTCAAAATGATAATATAATGCTATTTGCTCTACCTGTACCCCCTGGGGGATGTGGGAAGGTGTGTCTGTAGCAGGGGTTGGGGTGCTTTCAAAAATCTCATTTTTTAAATTTGAGCTCCACAAAAGTGGACACACAGATTATTACATGCAATATTGTAAGTAACGGATGTTCAAAGTGAGTTCAGATTATCAGTGAGTCTATGCTTTCTTAAACCTGTCGTTTCAACTAAACAATCATATCTTCAAATGAAAAATGAATGAAAGTACTTTCGTAACTTTTGTTACAGACCATGTTTAATTGAAAACGCCTTTGCCAAGTTTTCTGATAGGAAAACGTTTATCATATCAGAAAAATTTCGTACCGCTGATAATTCACACGTATGATATAGCATCTCTTAAGGGTAATAATACTCCAAGTACAAAGCAAGAACCTTCGTGATTCCTTGATGTCTCATAATATGGCTATACTTTCCTCTGAACATTTTCATGAAAGTATGCGTCTTTTTCAGAGTTTCAAGAAAAAATATTAAAATACTATACCAAACACAAATTTGAGCTTAGGATTTACTGAATATAACTTGTTAACAGCGCAGAGTCGTCTTTCGTTTTATGTTAAATTATGAATACCCATTGGCTGACGTAGAAGAATCGGGAGGTAGGGGTGTGGGTGTATCTCTTGTTGTAATAACCACACCCACTCCAAAAATCGATCGAATCTGTCATGCAAGAATTATTTTCGCTATGCTTCAATTAGCGATCAGTAAATTGATGAAAGAGTTCTCTATTTGTTTTTTTGCAACGCAAAATACTTACTTGCAGCCTTTCCTTTCAAGAATGAACATCTAAATTCTATAAACGGGCTCTCCAATTTACATATGTTGTTCTTATAGTACGAATTAATTTTTCTCTCGCTAATAGAATAATTCATATATTTATCTTTATATCTCAAATATTAAGATTTTATGCAGATCGATAAATTAAAGTAAAGATAAAGTGATACCCCTTATATCGGAAAATTTTTCGAGAAAAATGAAATTCATTGAATCCTTTTTTGTATACATATACCGATTCAGTTTCGGGAGATATTTTCAAATCTGTCATTTGTTTTGTTAGGAAATGCAATTTTTGAGGTGAAATTCAGTCGAATATAAGCACAAAGGAGCAACTCGTAACACTTCCCGGTATTGTTTGCTTATGTGAAATATCTTATCCACTAGTCAACCATGGTCTAACTTCAGCATTTTGTAGAGTTTTCAAAGTGCTGTTGAATACTATATAACTACATGTTGTGGACTACTCTTATAGTAGCACGAATGTGGTATTTTAAGATGGGTAACTCAACATTTGATATGTATGAGATGAATGTCGTCTCATGGAAAAAAGCTAGGCAGAATATTTAACCAGATATCTATATACCACTTGATGGAAGAAAGAATGCTCTTTTATTTGATATATAACACAAATCTGAATGTTGTAAGCGCAACAGAACACATTTTATACGAACACTGCATGTAAAGACCCTAGAATCAATGAATAAAATCGAATTTGTTGTCAGTCTTGTGCAGTTGGAATATGTGATAACGACCTAATTCGAACTGTCATCTACTCGTGGCACTCATATTGGCGATTGTGAAAGGTTGAAACTCGACTTGAAGAGTGGGCCGATTCCATCACTTGATGACTCCCTCCTTTGCGCATATTTAATTAGAGAACGAAAAATATCAAGTTTTGTTGAATTCTAGTACGATCGCAATGTAAACTTGTCTCGTTTTTAATCATTCAAAAGTAAACATACGTTGCTAAAAGAATCTGTTTCATTCGAGAGAAAAAATGAAAGTCTTACTTTCGGCTTATACAAGAAAAACTACTGTCAAATGAAGGAAAGAAGAAAGAATGGGAATTTGAATGCTGTTGAATATATGTTGTCCTCTACATTCACATCCTAGTAATACCCAATCAGAAAAGACGACCTAAAAGGGGATTATTCGAAATGCTTCTCTCATTTGTTCACTGTACATTAACCAAATTCAAATAAAAACCAAAAAGTAAAGATTTATCTCTCATCAATCTTCTATATCGTACCTCGCGTTTTCGGCACGCCTTTTCTCTATACTTTATCCTGTTGGCTCTCTCATTAATCCTCTAATGTTCCCTCAAATCCCTCCTACTCACATATTTATTCATTTCATTTCCATCTAAATTGTTCGTCTTTTATTGTATTTTCATTGGTTCATATTCATGCTCTTCATATTCATCAATTATATTTTGAGAGGTCTCAGATCGATTAAAGTAGCTCGATTGTGTTATATAGTTTAATCTCAAACGGATTGTACTGAAAATGTTTCTGAATAAATATTATAATGATGTAAGTACTAGTCAAATATCAGTGTTTCTTATTCATATTCAGTCTTATTTCAACAAAACAAAAACATAAAAGAGTATTATTTTCAATTTATAACCCCTAATTGTTTTTAAACGTCTTCCACGTTTGCTCATTTCTTTCCATGAAACCTATAATTACAGTAATCGCCATCGCTTTACTTTGGCATTCTTGCTCTGGTCGGACCAAAGAAAATGGTGATGATGTTGCTTCAAAAATTGAACAAGTCGAAATTTGACTTTGCTACGCTTTTCAGATCAATGGAGAATCGCCTGAAAAATTTACGATTAGTGATCGCATGAAATACTATCATGTACCTGCTGTTAGTATTGCTTTGATAAATGAAGGGGAAATTGAATGGACAAAAGCATACGGGTACATGAACATGGAAACCATGAAAGAAGCCGATACTTCGACATTATTTCAAGCAGGCTCTATTAGTAAACCAGTATCTGCCTTAGCTGCGCTGCAACTCGTGGATCAACGCAAAATAGACCTGGATGAAAATGTGAATAAGTATCTTCGAACTTGGAAAGTTAAAAATAATTCATTCACCGAAAAATAATTCGTTACCTTGCGAAGGCTTCTTACACATACAGCGGGACTTACTGTTCACGGTTTCCCTGGATATGCTCAAACAGACACTTTGCCAACATTAATTCAAATCTTGAATGGAGAAGAACCAGCTAACTCGCCAGCTGTCGTCTCGGATCTGGTACCAGGTACTGTGTGGCGATACTCGGGTGGTGGGTATGCTATTATGCAACAATTGGTAGAAGACATAACAGGATCTGAATTTGCTACTTTGATGCAACGCTCAGTACTTTCTCCCATTGGTATGAACCATAGTACATTCCAATTGACGTTACCTCCATTGTGGCAACAACAAGCCAGTACTGGTCATCGATCGAAAGGAAAGATAGTACCTGGTAATTGGTACATATATCCGGAAAGTACAGCGGCTGGATTATGGACAAATCCATCTGACTTGGCTCGATATATTACCGACGTACAGTATTCTCTGCGACAGGAATCTAATAAGGTTCTTTCGAAGCAGATGATTGAAGAGATGCTTACGAAACATTTGGGTGAGTGGGGCTTAGGTCCTGCTGTGCATGGTGATAATGATTTGTTAACTTTTGAGCACTCCGGCCGTAATGAAGGATTTACATGCTCGATGTTCGGCTTCGCCTATTCGGGCAAGGGAGTAGTAATAATGACGAACTCAGAAGATGGAATGAATTTAATAAACGAAATCATCAGCAGCATTGCTATTACGAACAACTGGAGTGCTTATAAACCCAAAATAAAGACTGTTGTCACATTGACAGCTGAAAAACTAGTGACTTATGCTGGAACATATGTAACGAATCAACAGAATGTCAGTTTGTTGCTAACAGTGCGGGCAAACTATTTATTGGCAAAACAATCCTGGGATGAAAAAGAATTTGTACTTTATCCGGAATCTGATTTAGATTTCTTTGGAAAAGAAAATGGCTATTTGATAAAATTTGAATCGTCGCTCGATGGAACAATTACTGGATTTTCGTTATTGGGGGGAAAGTGGAGTAAGGTTGAGTAAGATAGACATTGTAAATGAGGAAAAAACATCAGTGTAGTTTCTTTTCTTTGCTATGATGATTAATTAAAATGAACTATACAAGAACTCGACGTCATGTCATTTACAATGTCCCAGTATTTTGCCCATCTTCATAAACGAATAGTTAAGAATGATTCCATGCAATGAAAATCTATTATGCTAGCAGTTTAATGTTTGATCAACTGTAACTTTTTTCAATTTGGTATTTGTGTTTTAATTTTTGTTATCTAGAACTTTAAAATCCGAACTGTTAGGAGTTAACATTGATGTGCTGGAAAATCAGTCTCTAAAATTCATCGAAAATTACACCTCAGAAATTAAACCTCTATAACTAGTCAATGGTTCAATGGACGTTTTCATGCAAAACATACTGGTCGAAAAAAAATGTTTGCATTTTTTACATTAACAAAATAAAAACAATGTTAGCATACAATGAAAAAGTAATGGGGTGAATGTCGGGCCCAATTTTACTTTGATAAAAGAGTACTGAAAAAAAAATTTTTTTTAACCTAATGGTAGATTTTTTCTTCTTTTTCAAACATGGTTTTATCAATACTTGTCACACACTGATAAATGAAAAGAAAAACTCTCGTGAAATCGAAGTGTGATTGTTATATGATTTTATCAAAAACATCTTGTAGATAATAATTCATTATAATAAACTGTCACTATTCAAGGTGTTTACAATGATTTCATAAAAGCTAAAGTAGCTACTATTAGATAAGAGTTTTTTCATGGGGACTTAAAACATGAATTGATGACTGTCTAACAGAATGTTTTTGATGTGTTCATATAAAAATTATACATTTATCATGTCACTGTTTTTCTTTTATCGTTTTATTCCCAAATGCAGGACGTTTATATGAATTATAAAGCGTTCGGAAAAGAAGAAAATTTCTTATTAACTGATCAGAAACAAAATTTTTTTCGACAGTTTATTACCGAAGAGATATAAGCAGCAACATTCTATCCCATTACCACATTGCGTCTTATATTATTTATTGGATTGGGAAGAAATGTTTTGTGTCGCTTTTA
The DNA here is from genome assembly GCA_900239685.1 of Rotaria macrura. Lineage (NCBI taxonomy): Eukaryota > Metazoa > Rotifera > Eurotatoria > Philodinida > Philodinidae > Rotaria > Rotaria macrura. The sequence continues at coordinate 12,006 of OENT01001421.1, forward strand.
ATTACCTAGAACAGTCGAGAAAGTTCTAAAAGTTTCCATACTAAGGGTATATAAAGGGGATACGAATAGGGCGTGGGTATGTGTGCATCTTTTGTTGTGGTGTATGTTGCCCGTTTGTGGATGACGATGACTGTCTCTCTATCGGAGGGTCACCGGTTGTTGATTGTACTGGTGTGGGTGTGAGGGTTTTTGCTATACAATGATACGCACATATACACACCAACGCATACATCCCATACTTGTCAGCAATCATAATCAGTGTTTCTAGCAGCAAGGGTCAGCCTTTGTTACAAAGTGTCCAAGACCCTTGCGATATTCGATTGACACTGTGTTTGACACTTGGCTGATGACAAAAAAGTGTCAAGCCGACCCTTGCTGAGAGTAATTTATACTTTGTTGTACATCGAAAACATCTTCCACTACCAACCTCTGAATTTTGTGATTAATATTGATGTATTCATCATCCTAACAACTTCTACTTTGTATTAGAATTTATTAGAACCTTTCCCTGCATTTCGATTTCAATTATTGTTATTCTTTTAGACTTGACAGTGCCTTTGAAACAACTTATGCAAATGCTTTTCTTATCATCGTTTATTGAGACAAGTATAATTCGCATAGTGATGTGAATACGAGATGTATTTGGATTTTAGTACGAGGTACTAGTTTTTATACACATCGCCCTTACCGTGAACAATGTTCTACGTACAAAATATATGTATACTCTTCATCTTAAAATTGAACTAATGTATATTTTCTATTGGATCTTATACAGGCGTACAAGGAAAGCGTCTCAATCAGGAGTAGTACTTTAACTTTACTTTAAAGTCAACGGCATTTTTTCTGAAATTCTTTTTATAAAAGTTCTTTTTTTCACAAGAGACAATCTATATGAAACTTCTTCGTACAAAATAGTCTTTAAAAAATAACTTTTCCCTGAAACAGATACCTTCTTTTCGCAAAACAAATAATTTTCTGGAAAAGTCTGCTTTCACAGCAGTATTTTCAGAGTTAAACTACCCCTCACAGCCTCAATATCTCAAGATATAGGAGAAGTATGCCGGAGATCGATAACTCAGGACCACAATTGGATTCCAAAAATTACTTAGATTACAGTGGCTTTTGAAAATTAGCAAACAAAACTCTGAATAAAACGCTGAAGAATTCACTTGACAAAAATCCGAATTTCACAAGAGCTAGATGTGAGGCTCTCTGGCATTAGAATACCTAAAACAAATTTGTATTAAATATTTCTTTTTCTTTAATCGAATTCTAACACTTTGCACTTAGGAAACTTTGTAACACTCTGTTTAGAAAAACAAAGTGTCATTTGACTTTTTGTTTCAGATTTCTATTAGAAACGCTGATCATAATCGAAAAATTCATATTATACGATCCGATGCGCTCTCCTCTTCTTTTTCTCAGAGTGATCACCGCAGTTCACTATCATGTTTTTATTAAAAGTTATTTGAAAATTCTCATTAGTATTCATGTAACTGGCACACATTTAAACCAAACAGATCTTGTTGCAATTCTATTATTATGCCAGTATTTCATATTAAAGGACCAGACTGATGCTACGTTATGTATGTTCTAAGTAAACAAAATCAAACACTCATTCCAAACAAATCTGTAAACCTCTGCCGATACGGATCACTTCCTATGGGATTTCCCTTTTAAATTCGATCGTTATTCTTAATCGACTCTACTATTTAAACAATACTTTTGGACCCATATTATGGGTGGCCCAGAATAAATGGCATACTTTGTATTTTGTGAATACCTTGTTTTGCTTTGTTTGCGAAGAGCTGATATTTGAATCACAAGATAGTCTATTGTATTCTCTACAAGTCCATTCTGAAATATTATTCTGTACAAAAACAAAGTCATCTTGTAAATAATACTTGGAGCTTTTTTTAGAACTTTGAAAACGAAGAAAAGGCAGAGTTTTTCAAACCTCTATTCAAAGTCAGTCTTATTGGTAATGACTTAAAAATGATATTTTTCGACAGTTCAATTGAAGAAGAGAATTTCTGCTCAATTTTTTCCGTTGAACTTGGTATAGTGGTCCTTTTCCATCAGAGTAAAGAAAATCCAAACCAAAACGGTGTTGTTTTGGGGTAAGCATGCGTCTTTTCCAAGCAGCTTCCAAATCGAAGAATGAAACAGCTAATTTCTCTTAAATCTGAAAAAGAATACTACTGACGTATGCCGTAAGAATGAGCATGATAATTTTCAAATTGAGATCGGTCGAAAGAGATTTTCAAGGGCTAAAAATACCTGTATTACTTTATTGTTGCCATTGTTAGCCAGCGAAAAATATCTGAAAAACGATTTTTCAGCTTAGAAACGTAATTTAATGATAAGACTAATTAGTACCAGGCATTCTTACATCATTGAAAAGTATGGATGAAAGAATCATAATCAAGAAATTAGTGCGACAATGAATAATTATTCAACAGCTGGCGTGAAACGATCTGAAATTAAAAAGTAAACAAGAAAATCAAACACTCTACAATAAATTCCTTGATATTCTTAACTTTTATTTTAAGTCTAGAAACTCCACACTTATTGTTACGCATCAGTCAATGAATAAAGATTATGACCATATGAAATAGAAGAACCTAAAACAAACCTACATTGTCAATGATAATAAATATGAACAAATGAACGTTGAATTTGATAATGATGAAGTGAAATCATCAGATTTTAAGCCAAATAAAATGGTTTATTGAGAATCTTTTTCTGTCGGGTTGTTATAAAAATTATTTATTAATTGCTAGACTCAATGAATTATCAGTTCCATGCCAACCACATTTCAAGTTTCAATCGTTCGATTATGTAAAAAAGAAATCGAAGCTGAATCACATGCTTTAGAACACGAAGAGGCTACTGGATCAAGATTCATTGAAAACGTAGACTGAAAAGAAATCGTCTTTTATAACAAATGAAATTCTTTTGTTTTGTCTTTTTTTCTCTATTAGGAACAGCGTGTCTTCATCAAATGATTCGATTAAACTAATCGCAGTTCTTCGTCATTCTAACGATTCCTCATCATATTCTCATCATTACGATCATGTTGAAAGTGACGATCAGCATGATGTAGAAGAACGAGGTTCGATTTTATTGGTATAAGAAAATGTTCGTTATCAATGCAATTATAACGAAGAAAAGATCTGAATTCACACGATAAAAACTTTATTATAGTCAATTTGCTTGCCGACCTGTTTGTTTTGTGTCTATCGATTATTTCTGTGTATAGACAATTTATTAAAAGTCATCATATTCAAACCGAATGGAAGCAAATAGAATGACCTCCAATTATGTATTATTCTTCATTGATACGACTGTCCCTTTGTTTTCCAGTAAGATGATCTCCGGTGGCAATGAATTGACAAAACTCAGTTGTAACCATAGTTTAAATATTGTTTTTGTTTTGACATTAGCTGAGATTGGATCTAGATGATGTTCAGATTTTCTGTTGAAAAACATAGAGTGATTCGTCGAATTCAATTGGATCTACTCTTCTGGATATTAAAGCTTTTCTCACTAGAATACTTCGTTTAGTAATAGAAGAAATGTTCCACAATTATATACCTAATTTTTATTTGGTTCGAATTTATGAGTGAGACCAATAAAACGTTAAATAGAATAAATTTTATCATCAGAAATTCACTGAAACATGACTCAATCAATCAATGTTGTATTTCTATAAAATAGATTATGAAAATACTTATTGGAATGTGAAAATGACGAAGTATAACATAGAATTGATTTGTTGACTCTCAAATTGATCAATTAAGTTCTAAGAAAATATTATTATTGGACCTATTCATAGAGAAACATACTGATAGTGTTCCGTGCTGATTGAAGTGAAGACCATTTTCTGTTGCCTGTCGATAACCAGATTTTCTCATAATCGATGAATGAAACGCACTTTTATTGATTGTTGTCTATTTGTTTTAATGTTATCAACTAGTGCAACTTGTGTAGAGAAATGGGCATAAATTTATTTTCGCTTGTGTACAGCCTATCTTCATGTGAATGATTAACTTGATTGTTCATTGTTGTTGTGTGCAAATGTTAATCGAGCGTAAAATCTTGTCGGGATGCAGAAATTAAAAGAACGTATACAAAAAACAAGCAGTACCTGACTGAAAAATCACAACGTTAGATCAAGTTCGAAGAAAGCATCGGTGAAATTCATCAGGTATAGTCGTTTTTGATTAGTTGATATTGATGAATAACCTGTTAGAGGAACCTCTAAGTTTAGAAAGACCATTTTCAACTTGAATAACAGTACGTATATATGATTTGAACAATTGTATGAGAGGATTTTGACGTAGACAATAAATCAATACTCATGATTACCTATTCTATTCACCCATACCGCTCATGATAGGCTGCTTATGTGTCTAGCCGAATGGGTGAAAATGCTGTAACATGTGACATATATTATTACTTCCATAACGATGTCCCATCAATTTCGGGAAGCTTACTATACGAATATTTTGGTTCTATGCTGCATGCATGCCGAACTCTGACAGTAAAAAGGTCTGAAACAGAAACCAGTTGGTAAATGAACTTTACTTCAAATTCAGTTCATCTATGAAATATTTATGATAACTGATGCTTTCATGGAGATGAAAAGATGATCTCAAATAACGAACAATAAATAAAGTCTTAAAAAATAAAATATATTTTATCGACTGATTTCTCTTTTTTGAAGAGCTCGTCTTTGTCATGTAATAATATTCTTCTTGACTAAAAACAACTTCGTCGTATAATCTCATTGTTGTGACATGAGTCTAATGAAGTAGAATTTTATCTCGAATATCATTAGCTTTGACAAGATAACTTTGAGATGCGAACAGAAATAGTAAATTGTGTCACATCTTAAGATGTTGCATTTTTACAAGAGAAAATTTTATCTTAATATTTTGAGAAAATCATCAATATGCAATTACTTCTGGCACTTGCTCAACAGTGGCAGATGGTCTATGTACGAGTACTAATGCATTATGAGCTAGCCTACTCTTGCCTATTAGTGTGATTATGGCCACTTGACAAGCGAACAACTACATGAATTTACTCTGCATGTCTCCAGCTAACCCTGTTCAACTAACATCCTCATTGAAATGAATGCTTTTCTTAAATGTTTTTCTGATAGTTTTTGTACGTCTCATGTCTCGTCTATCATGCTCTAGTTTTACCTTCCAGTGACCGGATATCTCCGTCAGATTTTAGTCATGTGCTCTGCTTTGTTGTTGCAGATGTGCAGTCAACTAATGTCATATGTATTCATGGACAGGAACTTTTACAAAATTTACTGACAAACTTTAACACATGGAAACACTAACTTTACAGTATCAATTGAAAGATGAAGATTCCTCATAAGTGATAAAAGGATATGATTACGACGCTGATAAACATTCTTTACTTGCCTTGAAGATAGTCGAAACACATGCATAGTTTTTGCTGGGAATTCATCAGCGACGAAAGAACGAAATAAGATGGCTATTCGATTAACTCTCAACGCATTTCATTTGAAAATCTTTTCTTCCGAAACCTTACAACAATAAATTACAAACCAGTCCATACAAAGATTCCTCAAACAGTGATCGAACATCTTGAGGAAGGTCTGTAATATCCATATTCAATCTTAGTGATATTAGTGCAAAATAAGAGTGGAAATATGACCAGAAGATGAAATAACGAGATTGCGTATAGCGAAAAACGTTGTGAATGAAGGAGTGAAATACAGATTTGTAGTTTTTCTCGTTGTCTATCGGTTGCTTCTTATTTCAATGCTAATTGACACATATGGAAAGAAAAACATTTCAGATTGGTCGATATTGATGAGAAGTAGTCAACAGAATTGATCGGCCCTCATTAATATGGTGATATCTATCCCATAAATGTTTTTTTTCCTAATACATAACATCATTGTTAATGGGACTATATTGACGTTCTAATAAATTCTTTTTCTCATTATATTTTCCGTCATATTCGGTGGAAGAGAAGACTGCCTTTACGATCATTAATTTTGAGGCCAGCCATCATTCAATGACGATTGAAACATGTCATTTGCTGGTACTGACGAAACAAATGATGAATTAGCAAATGGTTCAAACGTTTGTTGCTCATTGAAGTCGAACTGATTCGGGTGAGAAGGTGCTGCCATAGAGCCAGTTAATTTTTTCGGTATGAGCTCGTTGTTAAACATGTTATGTTGTCGTAAGCTATTTTATCACATTTATTGAAAAATATCAGCTGCTATTTGCGCTTGTTCATTACTTAATAGCTTTGATAAATCAGGTTGTCCGCCATGAAATGCATCAGCCGTGAAACATATCTCCACCTGGTGAATGATACTGGCCGACTTTGGTGCATTGAAGCTTGTCACACTTGTAATGACAGATATCAGAAAAATGATCTTCACCAAACATCACGCATAGAGATTCTCTACATCTTACATTCTGTATGGTTTTACTGCCATTGCGTTGCAATCATGATCTATTATCACGAGTTAAAAGTTAGTATAAAGCTTTTAATACCTGTTCACTAAGAATGATACTTTGTAATTGTGACATAACGAATTTTTCTACGATCTTATTCTTCAAACGTATTTTCAGTCAGCATAGTTTTTGGACTGACTACGCAGCAATAAAAGTAATCAGTAGTATAGCTTGAGACTTTATAATCCAACGTATACCAAGATCGATACGCTAATATTTGCTTGAGGGTATCGGATGTTTTTTGTGCATGTCATTCGTCAACAAAATTATCGAATAAATATTGTGTCAATCTAAATTTTCAAAACACGTCATGTATGGTTGCTGATATTCGACATCCTTCACTCAAGTAAGTAACAAAATGAATAGAGAAAATTTTAAAGCACTGATTTGGTTATGGACGCGTGTGTGAGATGTCGATGTAGTAATAATTCTTACAGTGGTAGAGAGACAGAGATCATACATTCTAGTGCTATCTTGTTTCAAAAGCCATAGTAGGCATGCTGGTTGTGTGTGGGTGGATATGGGGGTGTCGATCTGTTCAAATGAAATACTCATACATAGACCCACACCAAAATTTAAATTAGATAAAAGTCATTAAATAATTTACGCAATTTTCTGGCATTTCCTTCTCGTCAATACTCGATAGAATAGACTTTGCGAGTTTTTTCAATAAAGGCTCCAGAGCAGTTTGAATAAGTTCCATTAGCACCGCTCTTTTACCGCCTTTAACGAAGTTGCTCCATTTGTCATGCTTCCTGTTATCAATTTCATCGTCATGCAAGTTCTTCTGCATCCTATTTAGCTTATGAGCTGATATTTAGCCAAAACTCAATGCAATTTCTAGAAGTTAAAGATTACAATTCATATTGCTTTATTTTACCTATATGAATAGTATAAAACAGAATAAAGAGAAAAGGCTAAGGTGATGTTTGCCGATAGGAAAAAGTAAAAAATTTCGCTTAAAGAACGTCCTTCCAATGTAAGTCATTTCTCTGCGCAGAGCGGAGACTCTCGTCAACCGACATACATATTATTCTTTTTCTTTTTCTCGTTCTCCAAAAAGTAAGGTAAAGAAAAAGTCCGATTCGATAAAACTGCCTCCCAATACAAAGTAACTTGAATGTCAAAAGGTTGGGTTTGGGTGTGAATTTAAGCCTTGAGCTGGTTGTCCGGTGAAGGTCTTTTCCTTAACTACACCCAGATCCACATCTGAATCACATAAAAATGACAATTGAAAACTAATATTGTACTCGTCCATATCTTGCCGTTTGAAACAGTGAGGCATAGATTGTTTTAGCTGAATTTTGTTGATGCACATTTAAATTGCATTTTACACGAAATTTATTCGAAGCGTCTACTTTGCTTTCATTCTGCACATGAAATGCCTAAAAGAATGAGTCGCTTGTAAAAGCTTCAACGTTTACCGTTCCTGCCAAACAAATATTGTTGTTGGAAGAAAAAATATCGCATAATGTCGATTGTAAATTGATGTAAAGAATAGGTAGAAAATGAAAACTTATTTAAAAAAATTTCGCGTAGAAAAGGTGGCAAAGGTTTGATTTTACAGTTAATGGTAAAATATGCGGGTACCGGGTGTAGATGGGATCAGTGAATCGTTAGTCGTAGTAAGAGTCGCCTCATCTTTTTCAACTGCACACTGACAACCCTATAACCCAAAGTCAGGAGCACGATGACGAGAGAATCATTATTATGTTGGCAGGTAAAACATCTTACCATATTCTAAAGATACTCTCACTGTTGCACTAGCACGTGTATCTCGAAAAAAAAGGAAATAAGACAAATAGTTGAAACTCATAAACTTAGTCATCCTTGCATTTGCTTCTCGTATAAAAGTTTTGTAGAACTGGAAGTTTATAACATCGCCAGTGCGAATTTTCTTTTTTACTACTAGTTTCTTCTGACAGATCTCTTATGTATATAACAGAACGAGCATTGTGAAGGAAAGACAAAAACTTCATTAGAGAAAACGCTATTGGTTGTAATAAAATATTTGTCGAAAATGTCAGGTTCTTACTTCAAATACGTGAAGCAGAAATTTTCGATGATATTTCAAATTTCTTCCGCTCGCTTTGACGATGTTTCATCTATGACTCATCAGTCTGATGTTTAGATTCTTATTAATCATTCAATCTCTGATTCATGTTATTTCGTTTTTCTATGTTCCAGATAGAATACGACGACTGGCACATTCATTATTATCGTTTTTAAATAACTACTCAACAACATTACTATCGAACAACGAGTCAATTTTTCACATCAGTATTGGAATTGTGATCATCAACTAAGTAAGTGAAAGAAAAAAAACAACAACAGATACATTCTCATTCCAAGTAGTAGAATTTTCACGGAAGACTCTTTTCTAGTCATCATATGTTTTAAAATTTCGCCTCGAATTCGCCCTAAACACCATATTATTCATATACTTGCCATAGTACTAAATACGTAGTATTGCTATTCACTTGATATTTAGAGTTTTCCATCTAGCAATCAACGAGTTACTCTATTTTTGACACGTGAAAATCAAGCAATCAAACAATGAGCGATTCTACGGACTCTAAGAAAAGACAGCATCATACTAGTAAACGTATCCATGCAACTTTGCAAAATCAATTGGAACAATTACTGAAACAGTCGCCTGAACATTTTACGAAACCAATCTATGTAATGAATGCTATTGATGCCAGTATTGACAATCAATTTGAAGATTGTTTACAGCAAGAAAGGGAAAGTCACACAGGCAAACGTATTATACTCATCCCATACAATTTAGACAATTCGCATTGGGTTGGAATTTTGATAGAATTTGCAACAGACGAACAAATTCAACGGGCAGATTACATTGATTCTGTAAATCATTCAAATATAATTCCATACAAATTACAAATGCAATTTACTAACGTATACGCAGATGCAATTTTACAGAGCAGTGATTTACGTAAAGAAGATGATCCAAGTAAAAGTGCAGAGTTAATGATTGAAAATTTATTAACAGCAGCCATAAATCTAATCATCAACGATTCAGAACATCGTTATATTCATAGAACAACTTCATCAAAAGGAGAAGATACAAAATCGATACTTGTAGAACTAGACGAAAAGTTAACCAGTGGTTTAGAAAAATGTGCAATTGATGATGTTAGAAAACTCCCAGATGTAATTGCCGATGAAAAAAAACAAATCGAAAAGTACGAAAAAAAGGACAAGTCGAAAGAAACCGAGAAACACAGAACATATTTACGAGCCTTACACGAATTGGTACTACTGGCAAATGAGATCGGCAATATTTTAAAAGATGATACGACTACTGACGAAACTAAACTTCAGTATCTCGAACCGAGATTGGCTAGAGGATTGGCAAAATGGCAAATTCAAAATATTGATATGATGCGCGAAAAAATTCAAGAAACAGAAAATAAAATTGTACAATACGAAAAAAGCTGGAGAAAGAAAGATGCCGAAGTAAAAAAAGAACAATTAAACGAATTGAAAGAATTATTCGAACTTTCAAAAATGATTGACAGTCTCAAATCAACTGTAATTCTTAATGAAGAAAAACAAAAACAAGAAGATCGTAAAACTTTGGATCAAGATTTGACGAATATGTCTTCCTGCGCTGAGAAAATCACCATGGAGCTTCTTAAATATTGTGAGCGAAGATTGCTTGAAGATTCTACGAATTCAAAAAATGAAGATGAGGCAAATCGATTGTTCACTCATCTGCAAGATCAGATGAAAAGGCAAGACATGTTTACCGAAGAAATTAGACTTTCTCTTCAGGATGTTAATAGCTCGATGCATAGCGATAATATGTTATCTGCAGTACAAGTTCTAAGAGAACTCTTAAGAAAAATTAGGCCAGTAAACTTACAGCAGATACAAAGACTCGTGGCAAAAGTAGAATACGCAGGTACATTAATGCGCGATAAAGAAATCGTATTGTTAGTAGGCGCGACTGGAACAGGAAAATCTACGACAGTTCAATATCTTGCAGGTTCTAAGATGAAAAAGATTCAAGTACAAATTACATCTGAACTAGTCCTAGAACATATTACGGTAGTTGAGCCTAGCAAAAATTCTGACTTGAACAAATTAACTGGTAATTCACAGAAGAAGTCTGTAACTCATTGTATCGTACCTGTTACAGTACAATTAAAAGATATTTTCGGTCCTAATGAGATTGGCGAAATTACAATATGTGATACGCCCGGTTTTCGTGATACAGTAGGTCCAGAAGTAGATATTGCTAATGCTACGGCCGTTATGGAAGCTCTCCAGAGGTGTAAAAGTGTCAAAATACTTGCTTTATCAAGTTATTCGAGTTTAGGTGACAAAGGACGAGGTATTCAAAAACTGGCACATATGTTGATTCGTATGGTTCCTGGAATAGAGGATAGACTTGATGCTGTTTTCTATGTATTTACAAAATATCCTGACGTAACTAATATCACGAATTTATTACAAAATATTAAGACTTTGCAAATCGATAAAGATTCTTCTTTACGATGGGACACGGCTTTTATAAAAATATTATCAGATATGATTGAAAAAACTAAGAACGGTGCCTACAAATTGGATCCTGTTCATAGAGATCCAAAAGTTTTGATTCGAGAATTACAGCATCTCCGTGGTATTCCATATCAGGACAAAGCTTTTCAATATTCGATGAGAGAAGAAACACAAAAAACTGTAATGAAGCAAGTACATAGATACCAGATGAATATTATTTGTGCACTAAAACATAAGGATATTACTCTTTTAATTTATTATGTCAATAGTTTAAAGACGTTGAAAGACTTAACGAAGAAAAGTTCCGTTCGAGATGCCTATGAAGATTCTCTTGATTGCATATCTAAAAGTTTGGAAGAGTATTCGAAAGAAGTCATGAACAAAATAAATCGTATTTTGACTAGTCACGATGGACTGAGAGAAGAGGACATTGTCAACTATAAAACTTGTATTGAATACATTCAAACTATGCAAGGATTGAGAGAACATTTAGGATCAAAACTAATAACAGCAGCAACACTCATGCAAAACATTCATTCTGAACTTCAGCAAAGAAGTCTGACTTTGAATGAAGAATCGTTGACTAGTCCTTTGATCGGCGTACATTTAAATAATCTTCGATTGTTGAAAAATTCTTTTCACGAACTTCAACCACAATACAATCAAAATTGTAAAGATGTCGAAGAGCGATATGAAAAATTAGTGCAAACTGCGCGCAAACTCATTTCTGCTAATGATTTTCAAGCTGTAGCCGAAATTATTCTTACGATATCTCAGTCGTCATCTATTTTAAAAGATCACTTAGACGAAAATGTGGAAGATAAGTATCACAATATCGTCAAACTACTCTTGCGACACTTGTCTAGTTTTTCAGAACAAATAGCTCCTCTATTGGAGAAGATGCAGTTGAACGATACTGATCTAGAAGTTTTGAAAAATTCTTTCTCAATACTGAGATCAGCAAAAGAAAATTCTGCGCTTCAAGATCGTATTTCTACATACGTAGAAAAGTTGAAAAGGAAAAGTAAGGCATCAGATGAATACTCACTCAATCGTATCTCAGAAGATAATTTTCAAGATTTGAATGCAATTTACGATGCATTCATAGCGAAATTTATTAGATATTTTGATGAAATCAATCGTAGAATTAAGGAATATTTTGAAAAAGATAGAGATTATGCTTTAGAATACATTGAGAAATTGGTTATTCAAATGGAAATGTTACGTACTATGCCCGAAGTTGAGTCAAGAACGGCGGGAACATATTTTCGTACGGTTGAAAAAATACGCGAATTCGTGCAAGAGTTACAGAAAACGGCAGAACAATTTCTAATTAGCATTGATAATCAAACAGGCATAATTAGTTTTATGCATTTTGCACGATCATTGTCACGTTTAAAAAATGCACAATGGATCGATCGTATTAATCCAGGAATGTATGCTACACTAATGCAACGTATTACAGAAGACTTGATGCGCTACGTTCAGCAATTAGAAGATCGTTTGATAAAACTAGATTTAAGTTTGAAACATTCCGACAATATTAGTATAGCACAGGAGATTCTTGTGAAAATTGAATCCATGCGTGTTTTGGAATGTGCTATTCCAGAACTAGAGAAATGTAGAAACCGTATATTTGAACATTTTTATCGATCTACACAGAGAACGTTCGATCATATCCACACGACTTGTAAACTTCAAGATGAAACAGTGTATAGAATTAAACAGGAATTGAAAGAACTCGAGCAAACGAAATATGAATACGACAATTTGCATCCAGCTCGATTATATCTACGAAAAAAAGCGTATCCTGATTTAAATACACTAGATCGTGAAATTGCACCTCTTAAAAATGATGACTATTTGAAAGAACGTGGCCATTTAATAAGAGAAGAATATCATTCGTTAATCAACTCACATGTTTCTATGTCGCCTGAAGAGAAGAGTTTTCTACAAGAGAAAGGTTTTCGAAGTATTGATTCACTAGACAAGGCTATCCAAGAGAAGAAGAAAATGATTGTTGAACTTGAGAAGAATAAACAACGATATGATTTTAATGATAGATTAGATGTCGCAACAGTGAATAACGCATTTTTATATCTCAACCAATGTAAAAACGTGAGTCATGTTGGTGTTAAAGACATTGCAATCGACACCATTCGAATTCTACAAGATTATGTAGGTGAATATAGTCTTTTTCTAGACAAGGAAATAAGCACAAGTTTTCAACAAGCATGTTCTATCGATGCTGACGGAGATCCTCTACAGTGTTCGCACGATTTACAAATGCGATTTCAAGAATTATCTACTCTTAGTAGATATACACATGTTTTTGAATGTATCGATGGAGCTGGGAAGCTTGCCAATTGGCATCAACGATTTCTTCAATATTATCGTACTTTAAGTTATAATATGGAGCAATCGAGAACTTCGAATAGAAGCCAAGATTTAAAACGTCAATTAAACATTGCACAAACATTGAGTTTTTTAGATCAAGTTTGCGGACCTGTGTTCGCAAATGTCGGTTTTCAACGTTTACATAGACAATATCAAAACAAAGTTGACGAAGAAACAAGAGAAGCCTATAGGATTGTATTAGATTACATATCTAAACGAGATTATGCAAATGTAGATATGACACTACGTAGCATTAATAATAGTTCTTTGAATCCGAGAGATCTAGCTCAAATTCAACATGATTTAAAGAATTCGTTAAATATATTGATGAAGAATACGCGTAGCACTATTCAATGGTTAGATGGGAAAATTGAAAGAGAAAATAATAGGAGTCAAATAAAAGAAATCAAAGATAATATTGAAAAGGTTAGCATAGCTATGAATAGTTCTAGTACCATGGAGTTACTTGATAGAGAAACTCAAAGTAATGTTCGAATATTTGTCAATGAAATCAATGAACAATTATCTCGAATTATTTTACGAGGTCTTGATGTAATCGAAGCTTTTCTAAATGCCGATAGTTTTGACGAGGCTAAACAAATCATGGAAAATCTCAGTTGGGTACAACATAAATTAGCCGATCATTATACATCGAGTTTGGTTACTGAGAAGACTAATGAACTAAGTGTACGATTAGATGATATAGTTACTGCCATTTTGAAACGAGATGACTTTACAGATATTGACAACTACTCCGCGAATCCACCTAAGGATCTTTTAGCCAAATTGAAGATGGCTGCATCACGTGGTGATGTAAAATTTCATCAAGCTCACATTTCGATGTCGGGAAAAATACGACAAAATTTTAGTCAAGCTATAGATAAAGTACGTAGTGCTTCTTTGGATGAACGTCCGGCAAAAATACGTTCGTTAAAAAATGCATTAGTCTTCTTACCAGAAGAATTACAAAATTCATTTAAATCGCAGATCGATGAATTGGGTAATTCATTAGTCGATGAAGAGAAAACACATAGGCGTGATTTAGACGAGATTCTCCAACTTACTGCTGACGATGATCGTAATATCGAAAAAATCGCTGTATTTGCTAAGAGATATAAAGATCAAAACAGGCATGAACTTCTTGAAATATTACGTGCAGAAATTTCCAGAAGACTCTATGACTATCAAATAGAAGTAGAAACTGCGTTGAATAGACAAGATATGCAGTCGGCTATTGATATCGTGAAGAAAATTATTATATATAGAAAATCTACAGATTCTTATATTCCAGAAGTAAAAGGAATTTATAATAATGTTCGTGATCTAATAGGAAAACATTTTTTGCATTGTTCCGACACTCTTACAAATATAGCAACGATTGAACAATGTCAGATTGTTGAAAAAGCTTTTAGCAATATGATCATTTGTATTGATTTTTCTATGACGTTTGATAAAAACGTCGAAAAATTTCTACCAGATAATGTTCTACAGAATGGTTGCGAAAAGTTTCAGAATATGTGCGAGTATATCGATGAAAATTCGAAAAAGTATCGACTAGCCATTAGTAAGATGAATGTTATTGAATTACGTCAAGTTTTAATAATAGCTAAGCAATGGGATGTACTTGTACAAAAGATTCGAAAATGGCATTCACAACATTCCTCAATGGGAAAATATTTGCAAAGTATTAACAGCGTGATCTTGTATGCAGATATGATGATTGAACTAGAAAGAGAAATAAATAAGTTGATAGTACAATTGAATATCGATCTCATTAGTGATGATACAACACGATTTGAAGGACGACGTGAAGAATTTTTTAGGCAACTGATGACATTAATCAGTACATTGAGAAATATAGATTCAAAATTGAAAGATCTTTTACCGTTTAAATTAGATATAGAGAAGTTAGAAGAAGAAATCAAAAGCAAAATTAAACGATTAGGTGATCAACTTCTCCGTATTGCATCAAAATCAGATCTATCGCAAGGAGATTCAGATAAATTTCGTACGTATTACAACCACCTCTCATCCTTTAATAGACACGTACGTCTATCAAATTTCGACGTTCAACATATACTAGATGAAGCGGAGGAAAAAATTTTCGAAACGATAGCATCTTTATCTAGAGAAATAGCAAATGCTGGCTCGGATGTTGTAAAAGTAACCGAAATTCTTATAAAAATGAAATTTTTCGCTGAAAATCTATTGATGTTTGATAGTAAAATTAATGCTGAAATCGATGAGATTCTAAAAAACTACAAAATAAAAGTGGGCACGAGAGCATTTATGAGATTACCAATAGCATTAGAAAAAACAGATATAGGTGCTAGAATAATAGCCGAGCATGCATCGTTGGCCGGCGAAGATTGGCGTAGACGACGTGACAAAATGCAAAAACAAGATGATATTGAGTATATGCTCAAAGGATTAGACGGAGATGATATTGCTACGGACGTATTACGAACACAATATCACAATTTTCGAAAAACCTATGACAGTCTAATAGCTCGTCATTTAGAATTACTTGATCAGACGTCTGACACAGAGCCAAATCTGGACATATTAATTTCAGAAACTAAACTTATCGTGGGTAAAATAGTTCAGAAAAATCGTAATACTATTCGTTGGAATAATTCTTTTAAGAAAAAGATTTCAGAATTGTTGGCGCATATTTTTGCTGTGTGGACTCTTAAAAATACACAACATTACAATGCTATGCGTGGCATTGAAGCAGCACAAGCGTATCTATTGATGCCACATGTTGGACAAGTTATTGCTATTTTCCGTATTCTTGGTATTGGCTATCACGAATATGATGATTTGTTGAATAATTTAGTGCAAATAGGAACCGGTGAAGGAAAATCGGTTGTCATGGCAGTGACTGCTTGTGTATTTGCATTAACTGGAGTTGATGTTAATTGTTCGTGTTACAGTGAAGTATTAAGTATGAGAGATAAAAATGATTTCGCTCCGGTGTTTAGAGCGCTCGGAATAGAAGAACGTATTGAATATGGTACTTTTAATAGATTATGTGAAAATTTATTGAATGAACAATGTAATGTGCGTGATAGAGTACGTGACATGATTGTCAATAATAAAAGTACGATAGATCTAGCAGCCAAAGCAGTAAGCATAGATCCCAAAGTATTGTTCATTGATGAAGTCGATGTTTTTCTAAGCGAAAAATTCTATGGTGGAACGTATTCACCTTCAGTGTATGTCAAAGATTCCACTATTAAGACATTGCTGGATACAATCTGGCAAAATAAAACAATAAGAAATTTGAAGGCTGTCAAAAATACACCAGCGTACAAAGCATGTGCTAATCGTTTTAGTAATTGGATTTTTCTTTTCGATGAAGCGATAAAAGATATGTTGACTGCTATAGAATCTTTTCAGTCTTCCACGTATATTGTACAGAATGATAGAATTGTTTATGTCGAAGGTGAATCGATAGTCGATAATGTTGTCCATGGTTACAGTACCGTATGGGCCTATTATTATGAACATGAGAAAGATAATATCAGTCAGGCGAGCTTAGAAACTAATGTAGGTATCATTGTAAACTGTGGAACATTTTCTTATGCTGAAATGCCACATGAATTTGCTTATATAACTGGTGTGACTGGTACGTTGAAAACCTTGGCTAGATCTGAACAGAATATATTGAAAAGAGTGTACAATGTAGAAAAGCAAACATTTATTCCATCTGTATTCGGCAGCAGTAATCGTATCTTTAATTCAGGTACTGATGTACTTGTAGTGAAGGAATCGGAATATTTCATGACATTACGTGGAGATATTGACGTTGTATGTCGTGCAGGACGTGCTATTCTAGTTTTTTTTGAATCAGATGAAAAATTAATGACATTTTATAATTCTTCTGAATTGTCATCGATCAAAATCGATGTACAAATTATTACAGAGAAGGTTTCTGTCAAAGAAAGAGAACTATGTATTAAACGTGCTGCATTAGAAGGTCGAATTACGCTATTAACGCGAATCTTTGGTCGAGGAACTGACTTTATCTGTCGAAATCAACAGCTTTTAGCGAACGGGGGCATTCATGTACTTCAGACATTTTTTTCAGAAGAATTATCTGAAGAATATCAAATAATGGGACGAGGAGCACGACAAGGTGATCGTGGTTCATATAGAATGATTTTATTAGATAAAGAGTTAGAATGGATTCTTGGATCTACTTGGGAGCAAGATCTTCCAAATCTGTTAGGTTCTAATCTTTACAAAAATTTGAATAAAGCTCGTAATGAACTCTATGAGAGTAGATGTGGTGCAAAAGAACTTTCCATAGAACAATGTAGACAAGAGCATGAAGCTTCGAAACGTTTTATGTCATCATTGACTTCAGGAAATATTGAAGCTGTGAAAACATTTTTAAAGAATCAAAACCAAGGAGCAAGCTTCGTGTCAGGTTCTTCCCGTACTGTTTTACTTATGGATGCAACAGGTTCTATGTCAAGTTTATTATCTGCTACCAAAGAAACCGTTTGTACTATGTTTGAACGTGCTTCTACTATACTGAAGGAGAAAAATCTGAACGATTTATTTCAGATGCAAATTGTCATCTATCGAAATTATAATTCAGGAGAGAATGAGATTTTACAAGCGTCTGCTTGGGAGACAAAACCTAATAATTTAAGAGCATTTATGAATACAGTCGGTCCTAGAGGTGGCATGGGAGCAGAAGCCATTGAAATCGGCTTATGGCATGCAGTTAAAGAAAGTGAAATGCCCGATTCGATCTCTCAAGTAATTTTAATAGGGGATGCTCCAGCAAATGATCAATCAGAGGTTAGTCAAAAACGAGCACGTTTTGGTGAAGCTTATTGGGGGAAGACTAGATTTGCTAAGCCAACATATTTTGAGCATGAGCTACAAAAACTCAAATCGAAAAATGTACCTGTTCATGCATTCTATCTTACTAGTTATGCAAAAGATAATTTCAGATATATTGCGAATGAAACACGAGGACGTTGTGAACGATTAAATATTCATTCTCTGGAAGGTGCTGAATCTTTAACCGATTTTGTAACAGAAGAAGTTCTTAGAAAAGCAGCAGGTGATCAAGGAGATGCTGCGGTAGACTTATACAGAAAGACATACAAGACTTTTACTTTTTAAAAACGATAGGAATTAACTTCCAGCATACGAAAGAATTCAGTGGCATACTGGCGTATGTAAACTTGAATTATACCAGCATGACTCAGGGTTTGACATTGAAGTAGATTGTTTCATCTGATCTTGCAAAAGAAATTTAAAAAAAATACTTTCAATGCTTCAAGCTTGTTCTCTATGACTACATTGCGTTTAAATTCCTAAATTCTTTTTTAATGAAAAACTTGTTGTTTTGTAAAGGAAAATTTTCAGTTCTATACTTTTTATTTGACATGTTTTGTGTTCAAACTGATTGATTTTGCTTCAATATTGTTTCTGTTTTGCTCTCATTTCTCGATTATTTTTCAATGATTTTTGCTAATTATATCTATGCTACTTCTTTGGCGTGATTAAAATAAACTAAACTCAAATGATAACGCTTACGTTTTTTTCATGCTATATATTCAAGTCGTAAGGTTATAAGAATGGATGCAGCAATATTCTTGGCGATGTGAAGATTCGTCTTGTAAAGGAAAAAGAGAAGTCACTTTTATTCATAATGCTGCAATAGTAAACTCGGTTTAGCTATAAATCACATCCTTGATGAGTTTTTTTTCGGAAAAGAGAAAATTAAGTGAGAACATTATGTCGAATAAAAAGAATAAATGTTAGATAATTAAGCAATCGACCAAAACTTTGAACAATAACGTGACAGTTTGTTATTTCTAAAAGGAAACTATTCGTTCTTACAGAAAAAATAAATTTGTTAAAAAACGGGGGTAGGATATAAATGCAATTCATATAAGTCGACTACGGGATCGAAAAAATCTTACTGTTTCGATTGCGATATTGAAACATTGATTCCAACATATATAAAATCTGACTGTTTCATTTTTCTTGTTGTGCCAGTGAAATCAGTTTTCCTTATTTTATTTAAACTAAAACGCTTTGGTTAATCATTATTCTCGTTTGGGAGTCCGCTGAGAAAATCGTTCTCTAATATGTTTTATATGAGTTTCGTTACCTCCTCGTTTGGTCTGCTTATTCTGAAACAATCAAAGATTTCTTGATGGAAATTGCTCAGCGAAATACAAAGGAATCGATTTAAGAATGTTATAACTTTAATTAAGCTCGTATTGAAACATTATTATATACGCTGCTTGTTTCTTTTAATTATTATTTTCTAACTGAAAATAGATGAGCTGGAGGGAAAAAAGAACTGAAGATATTAGTTAAACGCGTTGGCACTATGACTGTTCTGATCGACATGCATACATTATCCCTCTAGTTGAGTATCTTGGAAACGTAGTTTGTTTTCAGGAGAAGAACGGCAGTGATGTCCCTTAGAAAGCTGAGTGCCATTTTTTTTGTCACAATAATTCATCTTTGTTGTCAAGTTTCGTTTAACTGAAATTCGTTTTATAATGTTAGAAAATCTTCTTAGTCGTTCAGTAGACGAATCGGTTGGATCAAATCTTATCTAACGTCAAAATGGTTAGTTATCACTTAGAAAATAATTTATTGAAAAACAAAACTATGTCCTTTAGAATCTTTATTTGTAGACGCAGAACCCTAGGGTGAATGCATTCCTACGAGCCATCATAAAAGAATGCTAATATACACTGTTTTTCTTGAACTTAACATTTATAATTTTATCTTGATATCTGAATGATTCTAAAGACTTCTGAAATAAGTTATTCAATGTAAAATCTAATACTAAATATGAATCTAAAGTCAGACTTCTGCTATCAATAATAAAAACTAGCTCATGAAACGATTCACATATCGACATTATCATCATAATTTTGTTTTTTGTCTATTGGCTTAGCTTTGTTTGTCATTTGGTTACACTTTGTGTGCGAATATTGTTATGCCATGATTTGGATTTCAAAAAGATTCGATAGGTGGAATGGATCGAACAGCAAAAATCTTCCAGCATTGTAATACAATAGTTTTAATTCATGTTTTATTTTGCAATTAGATGATTTGAATGTAACTACTAAACAATAATGTGAGTGTGAGTGTAAGAGTTTTTCTCTTGATTCACACTCAAATTCTCAGATGTGCATGTGTGAAGTGATTCAATAATTCTCTTCGGTTCCATAAGTATAGAAAGAATGGAATATTAAGTTGGGAACTAGAAATAAATACTTATGCTTTATTCGCATGCTATATTGTTGTTGGATATTCAGATGGTCAATATTTCCAATTCTAGAGGTCAAATCTACTCAGAGAGTCCTATAAAGCAACCTCCAATATGAATAACTTCACATCAAACAACATCTGTTGCCATTGTTCTCATCCGAGTCTATTAGAAGAATCAATATACCAACGGTATACTATAACTCCAGTCGGTGACTCAATATCGATTCAGTTTTAATCTATACGCAGCAGTATATTTAGATGTCAGTAGAAAACATAAAAAATCGAGCGCCTCATTTGCCAACAACAAGCAATGCCCACTGCATCATTTCGTGAACTATCAATAGAAGTAATTTATTGTAGTTTCGGTTAACTCGATTTCGTTCGTTGAGTCTAATCAATCGTAAAGTGTCAAAACTAAAAGCGACATAGTATTAAATATCTGTTGACAACAATTCACAATATTTAACGATAACTAACATTGATTCGATATTTTTATATGATATTCTTTCTAAAACACCTAATCGACAGACTTCTAATCTTGCATGAATTTCAAATGCAAACATATTGAATGATAAAAAATTATCATTCTCTTTGGCTTCATTGGTATTGAAAAGGTTTGAAATGGACTAGTCATTGAACTTTACATCATTTTTTTCTTTAAAAATTCTTTCTTTTACTCGAACATACAGAACAAACATCTATCTCTCAAATTGTCTTCGTTTTATAATGAGTCATCCAAGTAAGTCATCCGTACGATTTATCATTGAGTTTGAATGAAATAACAACTGATATTAACACAGGTGAGTTTTATCGCATCATTACTTTTGTGATCAACTTCCAAGTGTCTTTGTTGTTTTATGCAAAAGTGTATACTTTTCACAAAGG
Organism: Rotaria macrura; assembly: GCA_900239685.1. NCBI lineage: Eukaryota > Metazoa > Rotifera > Eurotatoria > Philodinida > Philodinidae > Rotaria > Rotaria macrura. The sequence continues at coordinate 33,596 of OENT01001421.1, forward strand.
TAGTTCGCGAGAAAGAAAAGTTAAACGACGCATGAATTTTGAAAAGTTTAAAAGAAAATCTTATTTTATTCAAACATAAAAAAAGTATGTAAAAATTGTTCTACGCTTTGCGTGCGACTAATAAATCTTAATACTTGAAAATTCAATTAATACAAGTACATAGAAGTCTTTTCGAGATTCCATCAAATAAACTGAAACTGTGTTCTGATACTTATAAAACCATTTTAATAAGACAACTTTATTTGAGAAAATGCACGTGGTTTTTTCTGGTATGAAGCCGATTCAGATACTGAAAAGAAAACTGTCGTGACTGTTTCTTTAGTAGAGAATCAAGCAGGAAACCTATTATTTAAAAGCATCAGTTGGGCTGAGTTAAATGGAAGCGAAGAAATTTTTAAAAATAATTACAAACGATCTAATTTATTCTTGTCCAACCGATACATGATTGTACTGCCGTTGACGTTTATCAAATGATTGTTACTCATTCATTTAAAAAGGGGCATTTTTTCTCATTCCAAACGATACTTTTCATGTAGACAAAATCGATAACAAGACATGTCTTAATTTATCAAATGGCTTGCTTTTTATTTTTTGAAAGTAAGTAGTTTTCGCCGAGAACAAGCCGAATCAGAAGAAGATGCTTATGAGCTTACCTTTTTTTAATTAAAGTTTGTTCCAAGAAAACAAATTTTAATTGTGGTCTCTCTGGATTTTGACGGTGCCATAATTGAAAATTTCACTCGAAACTACTTTGTTCGATAAAGTCTGGCGTGATAGCAGTAAATGCACAAATTTCCAATTTTCCTATTGCCATTTAAGAAAAACTCAGTATTTGTACGCCTTTATTGCCGAAACTTCTCAAATTATTTATTTCCTTATTTCTTGCATAAAATTGAACACAGCTATGACAATTGCTTTCCACGTTTCTCTGTTCAGGAGCACGATAAATCTTTAAAAGGTTTTTCAAAATATTCATTGTTAAATTCTCTATAAATCTATATTTCTCTTAATTTAAAATAATAGAAATGCACGAGTGTTCAGACTTCCAAAAAACGAAATTTCCAATCTATTAAAAAACTTTTGATACGCATTGTTATACAATTGTCGATATGATGAAAATTTTTGTAATTTCATTTTTAGGAAATATGAACATACCTCTTTCATACAAAATGCAATCCAATCAAGTTCAAGCAAGAGGAGAAATGTCGAAAATACTAAGAGTATAGCTCTTTTTATGCTGCCCATTATATGGGTGATACATTAGAAAGAAATTAGTTTCTTGGAGCTCAGTTCCTTTTACTCCCTTCCTTGTTGTAGTGTTTTACGATTGTTAAGAAAAGAATCGATCATTTTGATTCTGACAACAATTACCATAGATATACATCACTTTTTGCTACGCTTCAACGAAATCATACACACATATAAAAAGACGAAAGAAAAATTGAAATTCTCATTATATTGTTAAAATATCAAGTGTATTGATTACATCTTCAAACAGAACAATCATAATCATTTTTGAATAATTCATTGAAATAGACATAATAAAATCCAGTTTTAGAAGAAAATGCATTTTTTAAAGACGTAGTAGAACTGATACAGTTAAATATTTTCTTCCTTAATAACAGTAGATTTACTTTGTTATTCTCATCGTTTTTTGAAGAACGTTTCACATTTGTATGAATGACGCTAATATATAATCAAATGTTACTTGAAGCAGTTTTACTCACAGCATAAACATATAATGTTATGAATAAGTATTTAATGTTTTTCCATATAAAATATCCCTTGTGCATAAAAAACTAAAAAAAGGATTCCTCATTTTAGATTTCCTTTATGTGTATGATATTAGCGTTTTTCAAATACTAATGCTAAGTAAGGCGGCCTCTCTGCATTTCTCCACAGTAATGAACTGAGAAAAAAAAACAGTTTCTTTTTCTCATGGGGTGTGGTTGTTGCAGAAGAGATTTGCATGTTCACTCACACCAACATCCTCTTTCTGGGGAAAAAGTTGCAGCAGCTTATGGCAGAGTAGTTGGAAACTGAAAGAAAGAAAACTTAATGCTGTATGACATCGTATGTATGACTTATTGCTGTTGACTACTTCTTTTTTCTTCTAGAATAAATGAATAAGAACTATTCAAAGATGAGGATCTACTTGTAACTGTGGGTGACAAGAGAATTCCTACTCACACCAACACCGGCATAGCCCACACATCCACATTTACAGAATCGCATATACAGCGTCGCGTGCATTTTGCAATGAATATTATGGCTTTAAGTGTGCAGTCTGCGATAGACATTCCGGAAATAGGCATAGAATGTAATTTTCTGTTGTATTGGACAAGAGGTTTCGAAGAAATCGGATTCTTTCTTGAAAACTGTCATCGATGGTTGACCGGCAGAATCTTGTGAATAATGCTCAGAGTTCTTTCAAAAAAACACACAGGGGCTATAAATGTGGCTAACTGTTTGAAATAAGATCCACTATAAGATATTGTACGTTGTGAATGGATTTGAAACTTCAGATGAGTAAGCCCTCTTTGATTCAGTCGTATCTTTCTTGCAGTGACTCATCAGCAACATGAAAAATTTAAGGATAGACCCATGTGAAAATTTTTTCCAATTTAACGAAACCATATGACGTTAAAATTCGTTAAAAATTTAACGACTTCACGATTAAATATGTTACAATTTTGACTTCCAAAACCTGTTAAATGTGAAACATTTTAACGTGTTTTTCTTCTGCAATTAATAAAACTCAAAAAAAATCTCAAAATGTCAGTCGACATAGTAGTACTGTTATCTTAGTCAGAACATTCATGATTGTCCTTTTTTTCATAGTAATTATAATTATAATATTATTCTATCTGTTTCTTGACGTAGTTGACTTTTGAACTTTTCCGGATCATAAAATTTTAGAATTCTGGAACCGGGATTTGCAAAATGTTTTTTCCTGTTAGAAATTTCTTCTTACTTGGTGGCGGAGGTACGAACCGTTGAGCCATATATTCGTTAGGAAGAAGTGAAAATAATCCTATCTTAAATTTTTATCCAATATGAGATCACATTCGAAAAACTTTTTTGTATCTTAACAACAACATTTTACATAAGTCTGCTAGAATATTTTTCCAAATTTTTGTGTTGGATTTTTTCAACAGGACTGTCTTCCCGGGTCGAACGATACGGTCCCTGTAGTGTAGTACGAAGAAAGCGGACGGTGAAAATATAGATAGCCGTATCAATCGACCTCGGTTCCCAACAAAGTTTGAATTAAAATTACCCAAATCTTAAATGAGCGAAATAAGGTAATATGATATTTTCTCCTAAAAAGTATGGTACTTGATATATCCCTGAAGTTGTTTTCGAATCAAAATACTTGTAGCTCGTATTTTTTTCGAGGGCGATATATTTTTGGAAAGCTGTATTTTACTAAAAAAAACTCACAAAGTTTTCTAGAAGATCCTTTTGTGTACTACGAGAGGAATAACAACGAAGTGCACTTGAAATAATGATCCGGCTACTTTACTTAGAGACAAAAATCAACCTGTGATTATATATTACATGTTTGAATCGGTTAAAACTAAAATAAATTCAAGAAACTTCGTTAAATCACTTGCCACGAGAAAACGCATACAACTTTGCGTCAAAACTAACAAGTTAAAAACTGTTGCAAACTGCTCACACAGAAAAAATAATTCGAGAAGTGAACATTTTCGCGAATTCATGAAAATTGACGAACGTTTTCTATAGTTACTCGCGCGAAAATTTGTTAATTTAGTATTAAACGCAATTTTTTGGGCTAATTAGAGGATAAATTTCGTTAAATGCATTTTCATTTTGTGGAACTCGCATATATTTTCGAAGAAAATTGTGAGTGTAAGTTTTAAGGTGAAGTTTTTGCGGCTCCCTCCCTCCTCCCCTCCCATTACAGACATCAATGAGCGCAAAAAATTTATTTGGAGTATTTGAAAAACTAACTCTGTAAAAAACTAGCAAGTCAAAATGCTTTGATTTAAATGTTCGTATCGTCTTTTAATTGCGAAAAATGTATGATTTTTGTGCTCAAGTTCAACGACGTATCTAATAGATCGTTGATCAATGGTTTAGATTTAACGCATAGATATAGCAGACAGAGTTTGGTAATTCATTCGATGATAATAATGTTCATGAATTCGTATTGAAAGAAAAAAATGATGTGAAAAAAAATTAAAAGTTAAAAGAATGACAGCATAGCAAATTGTAAAAAAAGCGCCACTGAAAAATAGAGCGCCTTTTTGAAAATTCTATTCGAAAAGAATCAGAAATAAAAAAGATTGTTTTCATGCCAATCGATTATCTTAAACCAAAAACCATAGTATGCTAAGTTATTTTTGACGTTATTAATTCTGCATGATTATTGCAAGAGAAATTGAAATGAGATAATCATTTTTAGATGGACGATAAGATCATGTTCGTATTGAAAGTTTATAAGAGTATGCTTCATTAGAAAATTTAGCCTCAATAAGAAGTCTCGAGTGTTATGTATGTAGACAATGAATTGCTGATGTATTGTGTTCTCATATAGTTCGTGTAAAAATGCGATTATTGCCATTTTTATCATGATGCTGCGTCCTTAATACAGCAATTCGTTGTATTTCAATACGAGTCGATTACAACTTTTTGAAAAAGTGTTTGGATTCAGTTGATATTCATTTTTATAATGATCTTTCAGAATAATTCAGATAAAATAAACAACTGTAGTATCGAACATATCTACTAGATTTTGTTTACTTACTTCTTTCATTATGTAAAACTGTTTTTTTCTGAAAAATTACGTCAATTTTCCATCTCTAGACTAATGACGATTATGTTTAGTTATACGTACTCTACATACCAGAAGAATCTGGTTCAATTAAAAAACATTTTGAAAAAGCTTTTTGATATCTCTTTGATTATACTGACCACCGTGAATAAGCGCAATCAGGCTTGACCGGTATTTTTCACCCCTTGTATAGTTTATACCATACTTTATTACAAAAAAGAATTACAAGTGTATAACGTGTTATTTTTTGCGGGATATGTGAGTTCCACATTTCAGCTACTAAGTAGCTGCGCTAACAAGCTTTTTTAGACTATTAAATGAGAAATCTTTTGGTAAAAACTCATGTCTGTGCCAAGAAAATTGACGGAGATATCAGCAAAATACTGGGAGAACCATTCTCTCTGAGACATCTGTTAATACATTTCGACTGATTGTTTAATAATTCAGTTTCAGTCGATTTTACAGTGGGAATGGATAAAATGAAGTGTTAAAAAGATTAATATCAACGGAAAATTCCAGGTATTGGATTTTGAATGATTTCTTTTTGTAGAAATTTTCTTAGACAGCTAAAAGAAACTTTGTCTAAAGTTGTGAGAAAAGGAAGTTTCTTTCAATGAAAAACGGTTCTTGTAAATTTTTGTGTTCGAAATTATCACAATAGAAAGCATGAGATTTCAATGTGTATGTCCAGAACGAAGAAAAATAAAATCCTCTTCTACTATATATTTATTGCGTTTATATCAGATATGTATGAAAACTATAAACCAATATCACTTGATTCATTAAAAATAGTAAAGCGAAGTCATACTAGCACAAGCATTATTGAGTAAAAAAGTTTCTTTCCAAATGAGATCTTCCATACTGGTAATCAGATACAATTATTTTGTTTGTTTATGTTTCTATTCTGATGATTAATATGAAAAAATTGATGTATAATTCTACAAATTTTATTTTATTCCATCTTGTATCATGTACATTTGACATCCATTAATTTTTTCAAGAGCTTAAAAACTGTATGCTGGATTACCATCATATGATTGGAGACAAAAATCATTTTTCTTTTCTCTTTAATATGTATATTTCTTTTGTTATCTACGTAGAGATACGTTAGGCGATTGTGTACATGTACGATGGACATCATGCGCTATGTATCCACAACCAAACCCTTTTCATCAAAAAGCCTGACTTGATTCCAACATTCGTTAATATTAGATTCCAACATCGAATCCGACTACAACAGCAACTGTTTTTCCGGATTCCGAAAAACTTTTCAGGACCCCGACCGGAATTCGTTTTTTAAATGCAGGTAAAGGACGATGGAATTTGAATGTTTTTAATTGTAAAATAAACCACAGCGTTATCGAGAACTCTATCGCTGTCTTTTTGCACAATTTCCCACTCAATTTTGTTCCATCACTCACTATTTTAATACGTTGTGCAATTTATGTAAACAGAAAAAAGCTAAAGCATGGATATTTTCAATGCTGATTTAACTGCAGTCGAAGAAACCGACAGAATGACAAATTCTATTTTGCATGACGCCTTGGAATTTTCTATTTTCATTCTCTTTATACTGTATGAAATTTCGAATCTATAAAAACCCTCATACCACACAGATCGAACATGTTAACCACCAACTTCGATCACTATTAAATTTTTGTGAATAAAAAGTCTATCATCGGAATCTTTTCAGTAAGTCGACACCTCGTGTCATACAAATTTCTATTTTCGTCATTTTTTTTTGCCTATATACTCCATGTTCTATTATTGTGACATGTTTTATTGAAATGCGGTATTATCGTCTTTACATCCCGATATATTTCGCCATTTCAAAATAAAACTAACTTCAAATGAATATTTATTTGTGTTTTTCTCAGTACCACTTTCATGCAAAGAACCGAAAAGTTAAGGAACAGTGATTGCAGAGATGAGACAACAGCTGAAATTCACATTGACAGTCAAGAGATTTTTGTTAGTGGTGAAAACGCAAAAATTGGTAAAAGAAGACAGTTCGCGTAGGACTTACTAATAGAAAGCACGAAGGATTATAAAAATAGTCTTCTTAGAATTTATTGGAAGAAACATAAACATTGTTGTTCGTCGATGTTATTGGGTCAAGTCGAAAGAATGAGTTGAAAGATAAGACAGGAAAAGCTTTCATCATTAATTTAGCTAAAAAATAGAAAATAGGCGATTGTTGCATATCAAGAAATGAAGAAGTGAATAATGCCTAGAATACTTGTCTTCAGCAAAGGTTATTCTATCATTACAATTATTTATCTAACTTCATTTGTTATTAGAGAGGCTTCATTAAAGTAGAATTTCTTTGCACAACTGCTTTGTTTCAACATGATTGTTGCATTATTTTCTATGACATGAACTGTAGGAAAAATAAATAAGAGTCGGAACAATTTTCACTTTCATTGATCCTATTTCTATATGATTATAGACCTATAACACTTTTAGCGAAATATAACATGAACCCAAGTGGTAATTCATATTCGAACTGTCCATGGTTACAGGAACGTCTTAAGGGACCCGAAGGAGATTTGTGGAATCAAACTATGCTGATTCATCTACGGTCAAAATGTTATACAAAAAAACTTCGAGGATTTGAAATCCATTATGTACATGTAGATCAAGAGTATGAAAATGATGTGAGTAGGAGACCACATCAACCAGTAAATGATTCTCAAGCTGTCAACATCGGCCAAAGACAACGACAAATTAAGGCTTCAACATGGGCAGATGACATGGAACGTTCTATTCGACAGCTCCTTGACACGATAATTACTTGGTGGAATCCAAATTGTTTGGAACACAATATGTCTTCTTCGATAGTAAAATGTTGTCGCATAGGTCCAAAGAAAGTTCAATCATTGGATGATAAAAATCATTTGCCGAATAAAGCAAACGAAGGAGTGAAAAGTGACGTTGAATTTCTGTCTAGATTTTGTAAAAATCTCACACAATTACATTATTTTGAAACATGGGCTTCAGTAGTGCATGATTCACAGAATTCTGAGATACCGCTTGAAAACCGTATGACAATGATTGATGTGGATCACATCCAGTCGATGCTTACAGGTTGCGGTAAAAAATCAACTGCAATTATCGTGGGACTAGTCCATCAAGAGATTAGTGAGTTTTCTTTTTTTTTAAATTCACTCTTTCACACTGTTTTATTTTATATCGTTTAGATGAGTCATTTAGTCACTTAACAAGTACCCTAAGTCTGTTTGATATCGTTTGTATAACTCTCAATGGAAAAAAATATTTTGGTGTTGTTGTTCACGTGCGAAACATACGATTAAAAGAAGCCAAGAGCAGTGCGCCTCAATCGACAGCCAACGCTACAGCTGATGTATCGGTGAAGATCAGACTCCGTCTTCTTCTTGGTATTTATTGCTCAGAGGAATGTGCGAAGGCTGTTGAAGAACTGCGATGTAAGACAAATTCACACGCCTTATACCTGCTAAAAATAAGTAACATCACATCCTCGGCTCGAATGGTTCAAGCAATTAATAAACTGCATGAGTATCCGATTGGACGCTGTCTAATATTTCCAAATGTTGAGGAAGAATATTTCAAATCAGTGTATGACTTGAGTACTTTGAGGACAACAAAAAGAGCCAACTGCAATTGGAAGCAGTCTAAAGTGGTTGATGTTGTTGAGGATATGTTTAGTGGTAGTCAAGATCGATTACATTTAGTTTTAGGTCCACCAGGTAAGAAAATCCTTTGGAATATTCGCAGATTGAATTAATGTTTATATTTCATCTTTTTCATATAGGTACCGGCAAAAGCCGCACTATCGCTAAAGCTGTGATAAACTTACTAACACAGAAATTGGATCGCAAAAAGAAAATACTTGTATGTGCACCTTCGAATGATGCATGTGATGAAATAGCAAGTCGTATTATTGAGGTACTACCTCAAGAGCGCAATGAGGGTAAGTCTAATTATAATCACTTGTTTCTAATAATCTCAATCTTCTGCTGTAGATCAACATACTCTCGTTCGTGTCGGCTATAAACCACCAAATGATACAGAACTCTGTAAACACTTTCTTACTTTTCTCGTGCTAGAACACATTAAAAGTTGTCTCGAGAAAGACGTTAATCTAGAAGTTGTCGATATAAACGAAATTCAAGAAAAAATATTAGGAGAGGCCCAAATCATTGTGTCGACACTCAATAACTGTGCAAGCTCGCGATTATCTTCCCTTATTTCAAGGGTAGACTTTTTGGTAATTGATGAAGGTGAGACAAAACATAAACATATCAATTAACATGATAATAATAATATAATGTGGTGTTCCATGTTGTAGCTAGCCAAGGTTTGTTGGCAGATTCTCTTATTCCCCTGCGGTTTAAGTGTTCAAAAATAATGCTTGTTGGCGATCCACAGCAATTACCACCGACGGTGCTTAGCGCTGTTGCTTATGAAAATAGACTCAATGTATCTCTTTATGAGCACCTATACAATTCCCTTAAGGTAACGAGTGTCGTTACTCGCCTAACGACACAATACCGAATGCACTCGGAAATTTGTTTTTTTCCGAGTGAGCATTTCTATGAAGGATCAATAAAAACGCATGCTTCCGTAGATCAAAGAATTCGAAATTTTCAGCTTCATTCAATTCATTACTACAACATGAATGAAGCAGGAGAAGTTAGATGTGACGGTGGCTCGAAAAGAAACGAAAAAGAAGCATTATTCGTTAACAAACTTTGCCGTAAGCTGATCCGGCATCTGGAAGAACAAAATGCAGCCGATAAGGATTCACTTAGTTTATGTGGAGAAACTCAAAGACGAATCGCAGTGATTACACCATACCGTGCCCAATTGAATGTTCTTCGGAACATTCTACCTGATGGCGTAGAAGTCCTGACTGCTGATGGTGCACAGGGCAGAGAAAAAGACTTTATCATTGTTTCATGCGTTCGAGCTGGTGACCAAATCGGTTTCTTGAAAGATCAACGACGACTCAATGTTACACTGACCCGTGCTAAGCAAGTTTTGTATATTGTCGGTCATTTGGAACAAATTGCGGCGAACGATTATCATTGGAGTGAGATGCTCTATGACGCTATTAAACGGAAAATTATATCTGATGTCTCTGAGGCTGAGCCCGAATTATTTATGCAATAGAAAAAAAAACTATCTGAATAATTTACACAAGTGTTTTTCTTGAAATAAGTAGTATCGGTATATGATGAGTGGGTGTGTCTGTAGAATGATTTCAAATATAAAATCAAATCAAAAGCTACCAAGATACGCTTTTCGATTACCGCTAAAGTAATCAATTATCAATTGCCTTAGACGAGTTGGAATTATTTTATCTATCCATCTATGAAATATTATTGCCAAAAGTCTATAAGAGGAACTTTCAACGTGATAACAATGATATAATACTATCATTCGAATATATGTGGTAACTTCTAGTAATAGAATAAAAGAGATTCTCCAATGAATGGGATGCTCGTGTCGTGTTTGCTAAATTATTTTGTTCATAGTTCAACATTGATATATTTTCAGTCTTGGTTGTATGTTTTACATCTTCTGCATTGCAGATAGATTACCATTATGTTTTCAGTAGATAAAATTTAGTCATAGTGGAATAAATGGCATTCTATTTATCTGTTGCTTCTTGTGTAGTATCATCACCTAGAGTACGCTTGTTATTCGCTCTTAATAGAGAGTCATCGAAAAATACACAAACGATTACGGATTCCTATTCGCTTTTTTCGCCATTGTGAAACACAAAGATTACTGGACTATTGTAGTGGGTGTCGGATGTAACATACGGCACCCTACACCCACATTTATATGAGATATATAGATTTGGAATGGCACTTTTCTTCATGTTGTCATCATCGTTGGACTGCAACGTGCCTCCAACATACAGCAGGTCAATTTTCAAAAGTATGGGTACCGTACGAACCTCCATGGCCTTCTGATGGAGGCGTCCCTGGCCACCATCCATTCTTCGTTCTTTTCTCCCTCGTCCTCTTCGCTCACATTCGTTTAAATGAATGTGGGTGGAGGAAGAGAAAGAAAAGAATAAAGAACGCACGTTGACCAAGAAATATCTGGAACTGTGACCACTAAGCGAAATGCGAACATTGCTCCTTTGCTAAGTTAGCAGGCTCATGTCGAGGCGCTTGAGAAGATGGGAAAATTCGGACGTTGACTGTATCTTTTGAATTCTTGCTAAGTTTTATGCAGTTGGAAACAGTTTTGCAATTTCTATTCGTTATATTCGCGTT
>OENT01001422.1:0-44639 GCA_900239685.1 Rotaria macrura
GTTGTTGCCGCTGCTGTGCTCTCTGCTACTGCTGTCGTATTTGTTATGCTCTCCGTTGTTTTTGTCGTATTCTCTGATGGTGTGGTTATTGCTTGGATTATCGTGGGGATTGTGGGAATCTGCCCTGTTATGTGAAGAAGAGAAAATCAAAAGTGCTTGATCAGTTCATCAGGTAGAAATATGCTGTTAGGTAATCCAATTACGTATATTTCATAGCAGTTATGTTATTAAGGATTAACTTGATGTTTCTAAGAAAAATGGCATGTATCTAATTTTTACTCAATCTTGTCATCGAGTAGAAAAATAAGGTACCGGAAAATCTTTCAAATCTTCAGGAAGAGTTTTCGCACGCTTACGCGCCTTCATTCAAAGTTACCCAATTGGTTAGAATCTATTATAGTTTTTTGTCGTTCTACAATAGAGTTTTTATCGATTTTTGTCGAGCAAACCGTTGGATATATTTCGATTGAATCGAGTCTGTTGATATTAGTTGATTTTCATACTTCATGATTTCGACAATGGTATTCTATGATCATTTACTATCGCCGCAGAATTAGATTCCCTAACGAGACATGATGAGACGGAGATTTCGTTTAGGCTTTCTGAAGCTACTGATTTTTCTGAAATCCGTGGGCTTGTTATAAGTTCACTCTTTTGTATTCTCATCACATACAATAGTGTAACGAAATTCGTTTAGTAAATGAAAGTGTGACAACAACTTGTCGTCTTCAGTAAATTAATTCTTTCTTTTTCTATAGGATGATGCAAGCCAATGCAAAGTACTAGTATGAAATGGTCATGCTAAATGCATAAATAGTTTGTCGCCTTTACTTAGATATCACTTTGGTTGCATTAATTTAGACCAAGAAAAACCTGCCGCACTATATCATTGACTTGTTTCATCAATAGAATTTTCATTTCCTCATATCCTTGCCCCTTTTGACTCAATATTCTTTTTTACGATATTAACAAACGTATCAATCGTGGAAGCATTTCTTTAGAATAAAATCTTCTTCAACTGCTTGTGTGCAGTTAACATTTTGTTTAACAAGAGGCTAACAAACAACTTGGGAGCATACACTTGAACCTTACTGTGACTTTTTCGACTCTTAAGATTTTTAGCTTTCTCTTCTCAGATAAGTATATCTATGAAAAGTATTTTCTTAGTTATTGGAATAAAAAAACAAAAATCTTGAAAAAATTAAAAGAATTAATAAATATGGGAAATGAATTTCTATTAATGAAAAAAACGTAAAATATCAAAGGAAGTTCGCCCAGAGCACTATGTGCTGTTACATTCACCAGATATTGACCTTGACAAATACTTATTCAGTTTTCATCAAAATTGTTTTCTCCAGAAAATCTCGTTTTTGCGCTGACTTTCTATCGGCACACTTAAATCATTATAAAATATACATGTTCACTTAATTTCACCCTTAAGTTTTAATGACTTCAGAAAAGGAGGAGATATTATCGTAATAACCTTGAAAAAGTACATTCGTATCATAAATCTTTTATAAAAGCCTTCGATGGTTCTTCTGAAAGACAACTTTCATGAAATATGTTTTTATCTAAAACATATTATAGAGTGCAGTTTTTCCACGTGTATACCGAATATTTCATGCTGTTATTAAATCTTTTAAATGTAAGAATAATATAAGTAAGCATGTACGTATTTAATAAAGAATTTAACATGTGAATAGAAAAACATGGGACAACCTAAATAGTTACATCCCAAGGTCAATATCAGATGATTCTAACAAGACACAACATCTGGTTCTATTTTCTAATAAACTCAATTACAAAACGTTGCGATATCGGTTCTAAATATCAGAAAAATGTGTTTCAGTAATCTATCTATCTCATAAAGTACTATCTATTCAAAATAATTTAAATTTTTGTAACTCATTTTGAAGTGATCGATTAGAAAGTAACCCTGAAAAAAAATTTACTAAAATGCTTCCACTAAAAAGCTTGAGAATTTCGGATAAAAACTCGTTTTTCATATAATTATGTTAAGATTTTTTATTTTCGTTGAAAATATCCACTAATAGATTCAAAACTACTTTAACTTTTTGTGCTCTATCAAATAACATATAAACCAATGAGACAACGCATTTAGTCTATATTTTTCTCATGGGCGTCATACTAAATGACCGATTTCAAACAAAAATTTCTCATTAATAATCCAGATTGTTTGCAAAGATGCAATGATCACATCTTGAAGTGTGCAAGAGTTTATCTTCTCTTCTATGACGCTCACCACCGCACCCGTCCCCAAAATGAAGTTCAACTCCAACTAATTTGGCTATGATGTAAAAAACATCCGTAAAAAAATTGAAAAACACGGAAGCCTACGGTCGATAATTGACACGATCCAAGTATTGCTTTTGAGACACCATTTAGGAGAACTTGTAGGTGGATTTAAACCACCCTTGTTTTTCCCACAATAACAAACAATGATATTCCTGGGGAGACTTTCTTTTGAATAAATAAATTATTCATTTATACAAATCGATGAAGTATTTTTGTTGACATTCAGGCAAACATATCAATGCTTTGTGCACGGAATTTCAAGGGAAAACATACATCACTCTATTATTGGAAATCTAAAATATCTAAAAAGTTTGTATTATTCTCTCGAGGTGTAGAACTCACTGAATGTTGAAAAACATCAAATACTAGTAATTTCAACATCATCTATGAATAAGGAAAAATTCTAACGTAAATATGCATCGATAAAAAGTATTCATCAAATATATATTAAATAAAAAATGCTTCAACTTTCAATGGATGTGGAGTGGAGCTTTTACCCTTTCTGAATCTAGAATCATTGTTGTGGTAATGGAATGCTGGATCCAGTATTCTTCAAGACGATCAACACATGATACCTAATCATTTAAATTTGTTAAAACGGCTGAATTCTAATCCATGCTATTCTATTGTATATTATTGATGAGAATAATTCTTGAAAGAGAACGTAATCCAGAATACAAGAAAATATCTTTTTGTATCTATGAAAAATTTCTGAATGGCTATTAGCTCATACGTAATGGAGAGAGACCGTGAATTTTTAATAGGAAAGAGAAAATCAATAGAACGTATAGGATGTATATAGTGGATATGATACGAAAGAAAAGAAGGAAAAAACTATAGCACGAAAGCAGCGAGCCCTGTCACTGATGTTATGTGATAGAATGAAGAAACACGTGACCTTCGTGGAATGAGAACCCACACACCCTGCTATCCTGGCGGTTTTCCTACCCATAGTCAAACTAGAAGGTGCATATTAATCTTCGTTTAGCGTTAGTGTGAGCCATCTGTGAAACTAACACTGAGCACCTAGCCTTTATTTAAATTGTAGGTTTTGCATAGTTTAGAATATATTTTATGATCATTGAGTTTCTTTCGCTATCATATTTACATTAAGAAATACTCAATCCGTTTTATTACTCTATACATATACAGTGATTGCCAAAATTATGAATGCAATTAAAAAGAAAAGTGTTCTCGCTTTCTATTTCAATAGCGAACTCGCCTTGGTACCTGCAACTTCTACTATGGTCTAGCTGATCGTGTCTAGTATGTTTGTAATTAGTCGCTGAAAGACACTTCCTATGCTTCTGCTTTTATTTAAACAAAAACAAACGTACATGGAATATTTCACTCTTCGAATTTATACAACTACTTGATTTTTGAGATTTCTACTCGAACAGATAAAATTGACAGTTTCCTGATGAAATATCATTTAAAATTTATTAGACAATCAGCTAATTTCTGTTAGTATAGTATGTAGCAGAAGTAGGAAAACTAGTGAATCGGGAGGCTCTTCAGATCCTTATGGCTTAGAAGTTCCAGAACTACAGTTTCTTTTATGAATATTCAATCTATTCCAACGCATAGTACGATGCTCGGGCAAGCATGAACAGCTGCATTCGATATGCTATTTAAATGATAAGTGTGGAAAGCAAAGTTTGCGTGGCGAATGCAATGTGTCAAAGAAAATAGATGAAATCTTCTATGGATTGTCTCTATTTGGTCATAACAAGTAATGCAAGAGTTTTGAAAAACATAAATTTTGTAAAAATTCATACTGTGCAGAAAATCTGGTTCTTGAAATCTAAAACAGTGGGAGTCTCGACGGTTGAAAGTAATTATTTCGAAAGTTTACTAGGGCTTAAAATCCAGCCAAACATATAACAAGTACTTAAATCAATATCTAATAAAAGTCGAAAGAAACTGTAGCACATGGTGATGCAGTTCATACAGTAAAGACTTTCGATGTAGAAACCACGCGTAATTCAGTTAGAAAGCTTCCGTTTCAAATGAAATTTGTGTACTGCGTCTTTCTGGAGCTATTGGTGGATTTTTATCTCAATTGTCTTTTTCGAAATCGTCATGATTAATCGGTCAGACTGCAGCTATTTTGATTCCAAGAGTAACTTCTTTCTGTGGAGAATATGATTTTTTGCAAAATTTATATGTTTTTCAAAACTCTTGCATTACTTGTTATGACCGAATAGAGACAATTCATCTGAGACTTCATCCATTTGCTTTCCGCATTAAATTCAGTCATGCAAACCTTGCTTTCCACCGTATTCATTTAAATAGAATATCGAATGCAGCTGTTCATTGGCTCTGGAGCTTCTAAGCGATAAAGATCTGAAGAGCCTCCCGATTCACTAGTTTTCCTACTTCTTCTGCATACTATACTAACAGAAATTAGCTCATTGTCTGAAGAATTTTATATGATATTTCATGAGAAAAATGCCATGCTTAGATGCGCGGTTAGAAACACGAAAAATAAGAAGTTGTATAGTTTCGAAGAGTGAAATATTCCATGTCTGTTTGATTTTGTTTCAATAAAAAATGAACCACAGAAAATTTCTTTCTAAGACTAATTACAAACATATTAGGCACAATCAGCTAGTCCATGATAGAAGTCGCAGGTACCAAGGAGAGTTCGCCATTGAAACAGAAAGCGAGAACACTTTTCTTTTTAAGTGGATGTATAGTTTTGACAGGCATTGTAAATCATGAAAAGCGACAATTCGGCTGAAAAAAGTAGAAGCAACATACTTTGCACATTTTCATCAATTTGAATCAAATGTACGAGATGCGAACCATTCGATTGCTCTAAAGGATCACTCTTCACGCGAAATTGGGAGCCAGTTCGTAAAATGATCTCATTTTCAGATTCATATTGAGTATAACCAGAAATCTTTTTCCCACTAACAGCTTCAATAAGAAAAAGAGTTGAATCTTTTTCTTCGTTTAGAAAACCTTTAATGATATTGACTGATGATGAACATGAGTTAATACTCCACCATGTCACGATTTGACCTTCTGTGAAATTCTTGCCAATGTCAAGAGTAACACATCTCCATAGGGCCTCTTTAACAGTAGGTAGCTTATCCAATGCTGTCTCAAACAGTTTCAAATAGGGAAACCAAATCTTTAATGACGATCGATCTTCGGATCGTAATGCTTTGTTTAATACACGATACAAACTAGTCTCGCCCCATTCCATCGTGTAAATATAAACAGCTGCTGATTGATCTTTTGTTAGTCCATGTTCTGATGGGAAATGACAGTACCGTTTAGCTATTGTGATGTAATGAGTTATATCTTCGATTTGAGGTGCAATAGGTTCTAGGGCTTCTTCAAGTGTAACTTCTTTTGCACTGTGATTAGGGATGCACCGGTGACGGTAACCGTTACAATCGGTAACCGTTCCGTCGGAAACCCTTCCAACCAGTAACCGGTCCTACCGGTAACCGCTACAGCCGGTAACCGTTTCACCGATAACCGCTAAGACCGGTAACCGGTCCAACCGGTAAACGGTCCAACCGGTAACCGTTCCACCGATAACCGTTCCAACCGGTAACCGGTCCGACCGGTAACCGCTACAGCCGGTAACCGTTTCACCGATAACCGGTCAAACCGGTAACCGTTCCACCGGTAACCGTTCCAACCGGTAACCGTTCCACCGGTAACCGTTCCAAACGGTAACCGTTCCATCGGTAGCCGTTTCACCGGTAACCGGTTCGACCGGATACCATTACACCAATAGCCGGTAACCGGTTCGACCGGATACCATTACACCAATAGCCGGTAACAGCCGGTATAAGCCGGTATTAAACGGTATTGCCCGTATAGCCGGTATTAAACGGTATTAGCCTGTATAGCCGGTATTAGCCGGTATAAGCCAGTATAAGCCGGTATAAGCCGGTATAGCCGGTATTAAACGGTATAACCGGTATAGCCGGTATAGTCGGTATTACACGGTACAACCGGTACAACCGGTACAACCGGTATTAGCCGGTATAGCCGGTATAGCCGGTATTAGCCGGTATAGCCAGTATTAGCCGGTATAGCCGGTATTAGCCGGTATAAGCCAGTATAAGCCGGTATAGCCGGTATAAGCCGGTATTAAACGGTATAGACGGTATAGCCGGTATTAAACGGTATAGACGGTATAGCCGGTATAAGCCAGTAATAACCGGTAATAACCGCCCAGGTCGAATCCTCACGATCGTTAACGACCATATACTTCATAATACGGACACCGTGACCGTATTTGGTCGTAATTCAGCGTAATACATGGCTCAGTATTACGACCGTATTTCTCCTGATCGTGTACGGTAAAATACGATCATCTACGGAAACAAGAAAATCGCCGTTTATCAACAACTTGATGAAAACCCTACACTTTGTCGTGCATCGATCGTTTACGGTAAAATACGATCTATTACGAAGGTCGTTTGCGATCGGAAACGACTGTATACCTTTGTATACGCCACGGAGAAATACGATCGTAATACTGAGCCATGTATTACGACCATATACGGTCGTGTACGCCATCGTATATGGTCGTAAACGCTCGTTCATGGAGTCCGTAATCATCGACCTGGGCGGTAAAGCCGATATTAGCCGGTATAGCCGGTATAAGCCGGTATTAAACGGTATAGCCGGTATTAAACGGTATAACCGGTATTAGCCGGTATAGCCGGTATTAGCTGGTATAGCCAGTATAAAGTGGGGGTGGGAAGTTACCGTTACCGACCCGTTACCTTACCTG
The DNA here is from genome assembly GCA_900239685.1 of Rotaria macrura. Lineage (NCBI taxonomy): Eukaryota > Metazoa > Rotifera > Eurotatoria > Philodinida > Philodinidae > Rotaria > Rotaria macrura. The sequence continues at coordinate 7,082 of OENT01001422.1, forward strand.
GTAACGTAACGGGTCGGTAACAGTAACTTCCCACCCCTAGTTTATACCAGTTAATACCGGCTTATACCGGCTCATACGGGGTATACCGTTTATAACGGCTCATACCTGTTATACCGACTCATACCGGTTTAAACCGGTTACCGTTTGAACGGTGAACCGGTGATTCACCGTCACCGTTGCATCCCTAACTGTGATAGCCATAGACTGGAGGAAGTTGCTTAATTGAAAAATCAATATCACCAAAACGATTCATCTTGCGTGTATTTATATGCTTTTAGACGACTATGAAATCACGACCCTTCTGAATTTGAATGGTTAGTGAATGTATTTTTGATTTGGTGTTCTAGAATGCATAATAATAATTGTTTTATCACTACTTTTTGTTTGAATACAATAATAGAAAATGAAACAATTCGTAATGTTTTTCCTAATAGTCTGTTTTTCGTGCTGTAGAACGAAAATAAAAAAGTGTTTGAAGAATAAAGTCATGTTTTATTTAGTGAAGATATTTTTTCAGGTCCGTTATAAAAACCTGTTCGTGGCCGGGTATGGTATGATTTATTGAAACAGAAGCAAAAACATTACCCTATCATTTGCAATAAAGATCTACCAGCATTAAGCAGTATTTCAGAATATGAAAAATAAAATAAAATCATCGGTAGATCAATAAAAATTGGAAACATTATTTGATTAGATTATTCAGTGCGATTCAGAAAGAAAGAAAAGTCATTTATGCAGCATTTTATGATGATTTAATTAATTCTAGAATAATATTATTATGTCTCAAATATAAATTATCTCTTTCAGTACAAATGTTAAATTGATAATTTCTGGAAGATTTAGGACACTGTAATTTTTATATAGCACAAGTACATGTCTTATAGAACTATAGCCTATTTTCGACGAATTCATATTTCTTCTACCAAGTATTTCGCCTATTTCGATATCGCTGAATATACTTTTAACAGAAAACTACTGAGTCAAATATGATCTATTCTGTGTTTGATATGTTATTGCATTTATTCATTTCATTAATAAATCAATTTATTACCAACTGAGTTGGGTATTATTTGAATTGATTATCATCTGGATTGTAACCATTCAAGTTCATCGTTGCACACTGACTATCCACTCTGGATGGCCCTCACTCTTTATTCACCCCACTTTCAATTTACTATCTCAATTGGTAACCACCTTAATTTAACCTGAGAGACTGACCGTCCATCTTCACCCTCATCCTCATATTCTGGTTATCAACTCACATAGTGATTGTTCAGTTTTTTAATAAACTAATAATTTATAATAAAAAAGCAAATATAAGATGGGTTATATTTGACCTGTTTGCGTTTGGTTAAACATTTACTCGACAATACTGGAATTGGAGATGATGGAATTTTCCGTTTCATAATAATGCAATATTGGAAAGCTTAAAGTACAAACAAAGTTACTCGAGATTTAGTGGGTATGAGTGTATGTGAGTGGTCTTAGTTATTCTCTTTATCCACCTACCTACATTGGTCGAGCACTCGGTCTATGACCCGACAAACCCTGTTGACGATTGCGGATAAAATCATGATTAAGAAACATGACAGATTCTCTACGCCAAAAATTACCAAGCATTATATTTATAAACAATCCCTAGAGTACATTTTTATGTTTATCCCAAACAACAACCATTTTGCTTAATCCAGGCACGTGTCTTTTACAAAAAAAACGAATTCTGAATTTTTTTCTGATCCCCGCAAAAATTACATGTATACCCTAAGGATAATTAATCGAATTCATCAGCTCTCACGAGTCTTCACAACATACTGAACTTGCATTTTTTATAGTTAGGATGGTTCAGATCTTGTTATGATTCTACGGGTATTTCAATAAAAATCTTTAGCATTCCTTACAATTATATAAATCAATCAAATCATGTATGTCATGACCTATGAGAATAAATGTTAAAAGAAGTACACTGAAAAACAAATATTTTTCATATATGAAAAATCTTGAAAACAATTCCGACTTTGGCCTTATTGAAAGTTATCATTTTGTGTGCTATACAAAGACCCACAATTTTTCAGTAAAAATATTTACTTCTGGTTTGCTAATGTGTACCGACCTGAGACACTCACACAGATTTCACTAGAAAGTATATCTAAGGGTGTGTAGTGCTGATAGTCAGTGTGTGATTTACTGATCAGCGTGAATGTTAGTCTTTCCTTAGTTACCACGAACATTTCACACTTCCCATGACCACCAGTACACAGGCCCTCAGAACAGAATCTATCATTTTTTATGAACTTCACCCTTGGCACTTTTTCAGACTCTGTGGGTTAACAAAATTTTGATCAGAATTCATACTGAAACCCACACGAAGTTTTCTTTTCTTTTCAAAACCGCTCTAATAATTACATTACTTACTGCAGTCGAATAATTTTTACCAAATATCAGCGGTGAAGACTTTAAGGAAACGTCGCCTTCAACTTAAGTGATACTGTGTATGTGACATGATTCGTTTTTCTTCTTATCGAACTATTTGTTTGTTGACTTTGGAAGATAAAGACTTTCCAACTTTGTTATTCATCTTCTAGTGTCTTTTATTTCTTTTACTTAGATATGTTTCAGCCGCAAATTTTGTTGACCATGATTGCAATTATCAAAAGTAGAATACATAAAGTTATAGGCACATAAGAAGGATGAGGTTCAGAGTTTTTTGTGGATTTAATTATATGAGAACGGGTTTTGAAACATTTTATTTTATATATCATTGCTTTTTCCAAAAAGCTTTGATAGATTTATCGTGGAAGTCTATCTCTCATGGACAAGTGTCCATATGTTATCCTGTTGTAATGTTTATTAACTTAAAACTGTTAATATTTAGAATAGGAATGTCGGTTTGGTTATCAGTTTCACTTACGTCCATACCTCGATTTCCTACAAATTATTAAAGAGAGTAATAAAGAACTCCGGCCGATCGTTGTGGGGACCAGATCCTATAGGAAACGGGCCCTTTTCTCGTGTCTTCCAGCAGATTCCTGTGACTTTCTCCCTGGAAACTTCCGGAAAGCCATTGTTCTCGGAAACGGAAGTTTCAGAACAATTTCTGCCACCACCACATTGTGGGAAAATAACAAATCCGCAGGGAAAATTCATTGGAAATTCAGATTTATGAAAGCAACTGAGTTGAAAACTATTCGTACACCAGCAGAAAACCCAATAAATATACACGATTCCAATGATTCATCGACAGAATTTGCTACAATTCTTAAGACCGACCTAATCCGACTCACCGATAACGATCTTTTTGTGAAAAAATTTATTTCAAAGTCTTTCTGATGTCTACATATCGGCACCGATTGATCAAGATCTTTTATGGCCTTTGGCGTTGTTTACTTTTATTTATGAGTATATTTTAGACTATTATGAAAAATTAATAAAGATCTTTTATTTAGAGATTCAAATTCGATTATTGATTTATATTAAAGAGGGAAACAACAAACGAAAAGTCATTCGATAGCTGTACTTAATATTTAGAATCAATTGACTCTCATATTAATAATAATGATCGAATTACACTATTTATCATCTGATAAAGAATCGTTTGATACTATGATGTCGTCGAATACCTCTCGCTCAAATTAAAATACTTCTGCGTCTCTTGAGCAATGTAGTGCCGGATCTAGGATTTTGGAGGGGTGGCAGCTATCAAAAGCAAAGAACACATTTGAGATCTGTTAGAGGTATTGTGGGCTTGTTTTCGTTCGGTTTAGCTGGAAAATAATTTAAAAATTCTCTTGAAAGGGGCACGATCGCTCCATTGCATCCTCTCCTCTTAATCCGCCACTGGATCAATGTTCATCGAGCAATATCAAATACAATGCATTCGGAATCAAGATGCTTTTGAAAGAACGATGAGATATATATATACTCGTCGAAAATTATAAACTCAGTCATGTGAAAACATCTCAACGCTAGAAACAATTTGCTCTTTCTTCAATGAAAGATGAAAATAACTGCAGTGTTGTCATTGTAAACTTCACAGCAAGTAGATCTTGGTACACAACCTATAAATATATGCACATGGAGCCACTAGATCATTGAATTCTCAAAAATGTTTCCAAGAACCATCAAGAATTTATTTTTAGTACCGAATTGCCCTATTTGAATCCGAAAATTAATCAATCTTGTCTTGAATTTGTCTTGAATAGAAGAAGGCATTGGCATCGTTACTTGCATTGTGGGTATGCTAAAGTGAGCGCCCGATCAGTATCGTCAAGACAAAGGTAGTTGAACTATTATTCAAAACTGCCTCAGTTGCAATCATGGTGAGATATATTTATTAAAATGTAGCATAAGTAATTGAAAATTAAATAAAGGATGCAGACATATTTTCTTCAAACCTCACAGTTTCACGAAGAGGCAGTACAGCGACCTTGACTACATGGAAGCGGGCACGACAAGGGAGAGGCTACACAGTGCGGAGAACGCTTAGAAAAAATGACTATGGGAATCGTTAAGGTAGGATGCGAAGCGTGTCGGGACGGGTCATGCGAGCGCTCAAAATTTGATACTCTATAAACCTCTGACTTATGATAGCCGATGCTCAAGATTTAATTTTTCTATTTCATTCTGTGATTCCATTTGCTTGTCTTTTATGGCTTTCAGCATTCATTGCAAGTACCGATAATATGACCCGATAGTGCAGAAGATAGCTGTGGTTTATGTCTCGTTCTTCTTTCCAATAACACCACACGCACACCCACACCCTCGTCTGAGACTTAATCTTGAAAATTCTCATCAGATTTGGATAATTTAATACCAAACCCAAATCCAAATCTCAGTCAAGAACAAATCCATATCTATTTGCACCAAATCCCAAGACCTTGGATTTGTTCCACCACTAATTATATCAATATCAATTTGTATACCAACAAAACCTCGTCAAAAATTGGATTTAGCTGTCTAACTTGTCATTCTGAAAGTAATCGTGAGCTGAAGAATCGCTGAAAATTCGATAGTTCCAGAAATATAATTGAGTACTTCCATAAGTAGTCAACGAACAATAGCACTCAGCAAATTTCCATCGATTGAACTTTGTTGAGTTCACTTGTGCCAATCATTTTGTTAAAATAAACGGTGAAAACTGGTCACTTTCAAAACTTGAACCCCATCGCTCTATTACAGGCACCAACTCTGCTATAGACGATTAGTCATCTTCTTCTATCACTTCTCTTTTGGTATAGACTTGAAACCAACGAAAATGAAAGAAAAATCACGCATCTTTGTGCATGTTGGTGCGTTATAGTCTGTATGAACCTTAACATTCATATATCTTATCTGATGGAGACAAAGTAGCTGCCGAATTATCAGCTAACTTATCAATCAATAAAACAGATGGCAAAGAAAAATCTAAACTGAATTTAAAAGTTCCTAGTGTCATTTTTATAAAACTGAAATGTAATTCTGAAGGCAACTATACTTTTAAAGATGCACCAAAAAAACAGTAAAAAAGGATTTGATAGATTAATTTGAAGTTTCCCTTCAAATAAATTAAATATCATTTGCAAATCTGGACTTCTCTATTTGATCTAAAAGTTTTTTCTAATTCGGCAAAAACTCCAAGCTGTTAAAACACGTTTCATTGCATTTAAATAATACTTGAATTTCTTCCAATATTTTCCTATCTTATTTTAGAACCCTGCAGCCATAAACTTAGCACTGGTGAAACGAAGCTCTCAAATGAGATGAAACTTTAATGTGTATGTTGTTTCTTTTTCTCTCTTAGATCCCTATGGAAAAACTGAGTATTGGCAACCTTTTATGAATGACCTAATCACTATATTTAATGTAGATAATAAACAAAATGATCTACTTTCATCTTAACAATGCGCTAGGAGATGTTTTGTGGGTGATTCAGATCACCTTACAATTTGCTGTGTCTTTGCCTACCGAGTAATAAAAATAATATACAAAGAAAATTCAGAAGCCTTTGGAATTCCTTGAATCCTGGAGTTTGCAGTTGTCTATTTGATAAAGTGACCTACAAAATGAAAATTACTAAAAAAAGACTTCAATGCCCACAAGTCAATCAAGCGAAATTTAACTCTTCTAGTTAAACACATCTTTATTTTCTTCATAACTATGTAGTATAGTTTTTCAACAGAGTACGTCAACTTCAGACAACGTTCACACATAGTCATGAGATACTCTGTTTTCTCATGCGAGTAAAAGCAATTCAAAAATCTGTTTGAATCCTTCTCCTTTCATTCTTTTTATTAATTCTTCTCTCTTACATACATTTACAACATATACCCTCAGATTTCGACCATTGAAAGCAATGGGATTCTCACAAATACATCCAAAATACACAATTTATAGTATGTCCCTTTTTTCTAAAAAAAAAAGTGAACGAAGAACTACACTAACTAGATCAATAAATGAACACACATTTTAAGTAGCATAATCTGTTGTCGAAATAAAACTCTCAAAGCATGTAAATAAATAGTGTGCATGATAACTACTAAAAGATGTAGTTCAATACGACTACTGTCTAAGATTAATAAATGAAACTGGTGAAGTAGAATGCAAATGAATACTACGAAAGAAAAAAAATAATGCATAGCCTATAAATAAAACACTAATGAATGAAGCAAAGTCATCTTCATTAATGAGATTCTTTTGTACATGCCAGAAACATTATCAAGAGCATCATATACTTGAAAGAACTCAGTGAGATTCTTTTTCTATGTGACGATTTGTTGAATGATTCTCGTAAACATTTGAAACAAAATTTCTAGTGATTCACACTTTCAGATTTACATCTATCGTAACTTACTTTTCACCATTTGAAAAAGAAACTATTGTTCAAGCAAAAAGAAAGTGCAACGTTTATCGATTATCATTAAAATATATTACACAATTGTTTTTAGTTGCTTTCTGTCTACGTAGCACTAAGAAATTTAGACTTCCTTCCTCTCAATAAAAGCTTGTCGATTTTTCTATTCTATGTATTTGAAAGATAAGGAAGCTTTTCATATAGGTCAATGTCGATAGAAATAGAAACTGGACACCATAGAGCACGTTGCATTTTCTTGTCATCTTGTTCACGCCAGTACAAAGGTACATATTTTCTTGTTAAAATCTTTATCTAAATTTGTTCAATAGTATTCATCGAGTCTAGTTTTAGAGTGATACATGTTCTTTCTAGATATGCAATGGAGAGAACAAGAGTATACGTAATAAATTTTAGACGATACTGAACTTTTTACTTCCGCTGACTTTAGATAAGTACACAGTAAATAAACGATATGTTTCAATCGGAAATTGAATCAAGGAGAGATAACTGGTTATTCGGATCAGTGAGCTGTCAAAAAAACACTGAATATATCATCTATTTTAATTTACTCGATGAATGTTGAAGGAAACAGAAATTCAGTATTGTAAATATATAATCTCTTATACATACGTTCTATATCGATATCATTTATACTTGTGCTAGAAACAAGTGAGTAGATGCAGTTGTATTTTTTATTCACGTGGTTAATCTGTGTTTGCTCACTCTAGTGATAAAATGTATGACCAATACCGATATATAACGTTTTTCGTTATTTTTACTGTCGTCTTTTTTAATTTTGCATACCTTTAGTAAGTAAATTCATACATCATAAAAATCACTCTCGTTTTTCTAAATCTCCTGTCTCTCATAAAAGAGTTTCTTGTCGATTCAATGATGCTCTCTATAGTATTCACGCTGATGAAATTCATTCGCATGAATATTCATCTTTTCTGCGTACTAATGAGAAATTACATTATGAGAACCTTCATAGTCTTTTTCAGCTTGGAAACTTAACTAACAGATTGATGATACTAAAAGCAGCCACTAAGATAAGATATACGAGTATTTCTCGGAAATTCTGAGTGTTACCACAGTAGAATTCAGATATTTAAAAAATAAAAACAAATGAGAACTCATAGAAAATTATACCTTATGGAAATACTGTAGATCTCAACTTATATATTTGGTTAGAAACATTGAAGACATATACCTCAACTGGAATCTGACCAAGCGAAGTAAGTTTTCGCTCGACAGACAGAATTTTATAGTCATGAAAGTATACAGATGAGCATGTAATTCTATTTGAGAAAGTTTCTTTGAATTCATATTTCATAAGACAGAATATGATTGACATCGTTCGACAATTTTTATATATTCATTAGACAAGACTATGTAAAACTTAACAGAAGAAACATTTTTTTGCTGTGTTAAGCTCATGTTTTCTAATTGATTACGATATTTCTTTTTTTTAAGAATGTCTAGGAATTTTCAGCAATGAATTAATTAGAAAGCATGCAGTAACTTTTAAAACTATTTATAAGAATCAACGTGTAGAAAAGAGGTTTTAAAAATTCTTGGAAAAAAAGAAAAATTACAGATTTATACTATTTGTTTCTATTAGATATCAGCTACGAATATATTGTCTATACTGAATTACTGAGAGATAGTCATAAAAAAAAATGGATGCAAAAGAAATCATGGTAAATTAATGTCTTGAATTTCAATTTCTTCAATATTCATTTGACATTAAAAATGAATACTTGGAGAAACGTGTATCGTTATTAACGACATCTTTTTGCTTGAATTCTATATATTCAGAAGACATTGGTATATTTCTAACACGTTCAACACTTAGCAACGCAATAGGCTTATGTCTTCCATAGAAAAGAACAGAAACAAAAACACACAAATTATGACGTAGAATGATTTATTTTTTTCTTCTTCCTTCATCAGTATAAATAAAAGAAAATGTTTTTATTCAAATATAGTCAATTTGAATGTTTACGTCTATTTTCTTTTTTCTTAAATCAGGTTAATAGGATCGTCAAATCAAATATTCTGCTTCACATATTCATTTCTACGTTTCTCGAAGAGAACAACTGAAGTATATAAACCATCATGGGTGGAAATTCTTGTAAAGGAGCCGCGAATAGTAACACGTAACAATGACCAACTTAAATAAAATAAAAACTTCACAAATTGTACTTTCAATCTATTTTTCATTGTAGAGCAATTACTATTGCTATACTTGGTTTAGACAATGCTGGTAAAATCTATAAATTGAAAAGAAAATTTGAATTATTTCTGGTTTATTATATTTCTTCTAGGAAAGACGACCACAGCTCGAGTACTTGAAAAGGGTAACTTAAATAAAGTCTCTTATTCATGTTCAATAACATTTCATCGTCTACATTTAGCTCCCATAGATTCAGTAACACCAACTGTAGGATATTCTCAAACAGAGATCACTCATAAAAATGAAAGAATTAATTTAATTGATTTGGGTGGTGCAAAAACGTTTCGTGAGGCTTGGCGTCATTATTATGATGATGCATACGGATTTGTTTACGTTCTTGATTCAAGCGAAGAAAATCGTCTCAACGAAAATCGTGATGTATTAAAAAGACTCTTAAAAGAAGAAAAAGTCAAGGGAAAACCCATTCTCATGTATGACATACATATTCATTGAAGAACACTGTTTCGAACTATATGTATTTGTCTATTCAATTATTCTCTCTCACCTAGTTTGGCAAATAAACAAGATAAAGCCGAAGCACTTGATAAAAATGCCATTCTTGAAGATTTAGGCATTGAACGACTTGTCAATGAAAATGAAACATTATGTCGTGTGGTAAGAATGATAACTTATAACTAGAATAACTAATCATTTTCAATTGAATTAGGAATTATGTACAGCAAAATCGATCAGTCGCAGTGGCAAACATTCTAAAATGGATGACTCCATCCGACATGGGTTTGATTGGCTTATCAAAACAGTTTATGAGAATTATGGCAAATTACATGAGCGTGTTCAGGCGAATGTTGCAAGCCGTAATGAAGCTGAACAAAATGCCAGACGTGAACGACAAGAACGTGTCAAAAAACTTCGTGAAGAGTACTTACATTATTTATGAAATGCTAAAAACAGTAAAAACGAGTTTAATCATTTTGCTTCTATTGTTTAGACGAGAAAAAGAAGAAGGTGATCAAAACGAGAACGACAATCAAGATGATGATACAATAAAGAATGGTTTTATTCCAATCGAAAATGCTATCAAAAATGCCGAAGTAAGATCTGCGGCCGCTACTGCTGCTACTGGGAATGGTGAACTATAGAAAAGAAAACTTGAATTCCATCAACTGTCTGTGATATCTGTATCTATCTATCGAAATATATACATGTATATATATATACGCAAATATATACAATTATATATATATATATATTAATTTATATCAACTGATAATAAAAGACAATAGCTTCCATTTCAGAGACTATCATGATATACTGTCATTAGTTTTTGTTCACCATTGAAAATTGATCCTAGAGAGAAGCTTCTTTTTATGCATAGCACTACTTTTGTCTAATTCTATTCTATTGGACGAATTCTTAACTTATTCGATTGTATTGTGATCTGTCTATTCCTTCAATATTTTTTGTATCATCCAGTCTGTTAGTACAGTAATATAGTCGAATATTGAATGAAATTAAGATTGAGTAATTTAATAAAGATAGATTTTAAGCTTGAAGATTCATAGTAATATAGTATTCAATTAATTTCTCGCATTCATAATGAGTATATAATTATTACTTTCTATAATCGAATAAAGAAAGATGAACTTGAGATTAAAATAAGTATAAATATAACTAACAAATATGAAGTAACAATGCAAAGATTTATTCAGATTCATTCTCATCAATACAAAACATTAAGAAAAAATATGTTGGAAAGAACTTGTGTTGTAATATTATTATGTTGTAAGTTTCTTCTTTATCAATGAATCCTTAGAAAACAGCACTGAATTGCTGTGACATTAGATGAAAAATTCTTATCCTTAAGAGAACATAACGACTCACATGCGTACTTATCATAGGAATGAATATTGAACATATTAACTAGGAAAAATTTAATAGAGCATGTTTCAGGAATCTGTGAATCACTGACTGAGGCATTCGTGTGTAACTTTATACGTTCAATAAAATAGTCAAAAAGCTGATTTTTCGGCGTTAAGTTTATCTATATATCGTTCGTACTGTTTTTTCCAAATCGATTGACAGTTTCAATGGAACATGTATTATTTGTGTTTTGTAGAAATGTAACATTTCCTAGAAAGATCGATTATAAGTTTCTTCTCTCGTGAAAATAATCGGTTCCTTAAAAATCATGATATTGATAAAAAACAGTATGTCTAGCATCATTGGATCTGTCATGCAACAGAATTTCAGATTGCAATTTTAACTGTTGACTTTGCATCATATGCTTAAAGGAATTGAAAAAAATCACGAACAACATTTATGATTTCAATGGCAAGGTTTCATGAAGATGAGCGAACTTTATTGCACTTTTGCTAGTCTTAGTAAGAATCTTTTTAGGCTCAACATCAATTCAAACAATTGGTATGAGTTCGAGTTGTTCTTTTTTCTTATAGAAGCAATTAGATGATCACCAAGAAAAACAGAAGCTAAATGAAGAAATGAGTAAGCTATAGTATGCTTTTATGGCGATATCGTAACAAGGCGTAGTTTTGTCTGATAATAAAATTCACTCATTCTCGATGTGACACCTTTCATGGCAAACTTTATTTTATTGGCAGTTGTACGTTACTTTTTCACAGGCAATAAAATACTTCAAGTACATGTGTTAATCGAATTTTCGAGTTGATTATGTTGGATCACAATCATTTTAACAGGTATTATCAATAGGTGAGATACGGTATCATTCAAAATATTCGTCGATACATAATATTTGCTCCTTTGTGTGCTTCGAAGATTTTTCTCAACATGCTCGATTGATTTTAAAGAACCTCTCTTTTTTTATACTAAAATAATATACGTGCAGAAAAAATTAGTCTTATCGACAGATATGAATATGGATTCAATCATTCTTTGAATTTTTTCTTTTTTCGTTCTAGCGAAATATATCAGAAAAATCAACTAAAGATAAATCCAAGCGCTCACTAACAAAGGAGAAAAAACAATCTAGAACAGTACATGAAAATGCATCTCTTCCTCCAGTACCGGCACCGCGATTATCATCTCGCAACCATACATCAGTGGTCGATGAAAATAGTGATGATGAAGAACGTCCAAGACGATTTAGCACAAATAGTACGAATAGTATAGGAATCACGCCACGAAGAAAAGAATCACCAGTACCTCGATCTGTTTCATCTAATTTCGATGATAATCAACACAACGAGTCAATAGATGAGCAAACAGCTGTTAGATCCGTCACTAACAAAAAGAAAAAAGTTCTTGGTGGCAATCGAAATCGTGTTAATGGAGATCATCTTCCGCCGTTGGCACCTTCATCGGCCGCATCTCGTCGTGATGACTTAACGGTAAATAAAGGACCTCCTGCTGGTACACCACGACCATCAGCACTTGTTGCTCAATGGGCGATAACAAGTTCAAGTCCACAATCGGCAACCGAAAAACTAATGACAATAACAAGTGACAATGAATTCGATGATGATGACAATGGTAAATATGTATCGTTACAAACATCGAAACGAATCGGGTCTCCACATTCAACGACAATAAATCGTGTCGTACATGATAATAGAAAACAATTAACAACAATAAATAATGCGAATGATGATAACAATGATAATCTGAGAAACAATAGTATTAAAAAATCATCACGTGATCGACGACCCAATAGTTTAACCAAAGACAATGATGATAATAATGAGTATGAAAGTACATCACGGAAATCACCAATAATACAACAAAGACGCTCAAAATTAAATGATGACGATGCTAATGATTCGTATAATGAAACTCGTCAAAAACATAATTTAAAACAACGTTACAATGGAAATGATGATGATAATGATGATAACGAGAATACACCTCGAAAATCCTCAGCCCGACAAAAGTCACGTCATCGATTAGACGACGAACTAGACAATGAAGATGAATCAGTTAATAGTCGAAGAAAAAATAATTCAAACGAACCAGTTCGTCATTCTAGACAACGTGATGAGAAAAGCTATGATAATGACGATGAATTGAATCAAGGATCAAATCGACGAACACCATCATCGGCTCGTAGAACAGTTGCTGGTAATTCTTCTCATCGATCTTATTCAAAAACAGATGGAAGCACAGATGATGATTTAAGATGAACTAACTGTACGTGGTTTCTTTGAAAGATGCGGCCTTATGTTTGTTTGTTTTTATGCATCATTCTGTAGTGTTGCTTAATGTGCGATGAAAAGGCCAGAAAAAAAATATGTTATTCAATCACTATTTGCTGAGTACAACTAGCTTGTGAATGTTTACTTGCTTATGAAAATCTGTAATTATTTTTTTTTATAAATGCACCTTGTAAAGTTTTGTAGAATCTCAGTTTATTTTCATCATACGATCCTGTCGGATAGTTACTACGTAAGAAAGTTCTTCGAAGACAAAGAAAGATCGTATAAATGTTCGTTGTTCCATCGAATTTAAGTAAAGTAGCAAGAACATATATTGTAAAGCGAATCCAAAATATGATGAAAGAATACTTTAGAATGTTTCTTCATTGTGCATAGTAAATTGATTTTTTCTTACATATAGAATGAAGAAGAGAGAAAAAGTATTTCTTTCATGTTTATCGTCCATCATGTTCATGAGATAAACAATGAAAACATGTAGCGGACGTGTTGTTTTCTTACTGTTCTATACCGTGTATTTAAGTCTATGCAAGATTCATTCGATCATTTTATTCACATCGGTTTGATATACAATTAAAATTCTAACGAGCAATGTTTGCTATAAGAAGTATCGTTTTTCTTATCATGATATCATCTTATTGTCATGGCATGCGAACAAGTATAGCAGAATGCCCACCAGATACAATTGATTTTGATACGAAATTAGAAAAATCATCGATTGTTGTCTACGGAAAAGCCATGGCTAAAATCGTGGACAATAAAAGTGATTCAATATTTCACGTCTTCTTTCAAGTTGATTGCATTTTAAAAGGCACAGACACACGCCGTCAAATTAATATAACATATGCCGGTAAGAGGAAAGTTTTTCTATAAAAAAAAAAACAGAAAAACACTCAAGCAAAAACATGAAAACATCTTATTTTTAGGTCATGTAGAAGGTAGAGAATTTTGTCAACAATTTCCTGTTGGTCACGGTTATTCAATAGCTTTTCTTGAACCAGCTTCATCTGATATAATCGACCATTATACATATACACCGACTGATTTTGCTGAAATTCCAGTTGAACAGAGTTCAACAGCTCTATTACTAGCTCGTCAATGTAATCTTCAACCAAAAGTACCTCGTCGATCATCAGCATTAGCCTTCGAATTATGTCCAGCTATAGGCACTGATCCTATCTGTCATGAAGATTCAACTGAGACAACAAACATGATCATTGATGATTTAATGTTAACAACGGAATCCAACGAATTATTAGTAATTTTAAATGAAGATGAGCATGAACATGAACACGAGTCAGATCCAATGCATCCTACACATCACGAACTATATGCTTTTCGAACTAAATCTAATATGATTCAAGTCGATACTGATCAACATAACAATGGTAGATCAATAACATACAATGTGCTTCTCATGATAATGACACTCATCTATTGTGCCAGTTAAGTTTTGACAACATCTTTTACATTAGAATAGTTCGTAGAACAAAACTTAATTTCCGTTATTTATTCATTTTTTTTTTATTCATAATATTTATTTTACATCCGTTCTTATTTTTACAAAAATACATAACTGAATAATTCAAAAAAACAAATTTTATTTATCTAATTGTTTGCGCGAAGATAATTTTTTCTTCATACATACCTATGAATTTCAATCGAAACAAAGTTAATGTCTAATCGAAGTTTATCATCGTTGAATAATCGCAATTTGAATGGCAATGTAAGAAGGTTATCGAAAAAATTTGAAGATCTTCTTGAATTGAGAACTGACTCTTATGAACAGTTATCTTCTCCGAGATCTCAACTATTTACGACAGTTCAGAAATCATATCTCGAAGATGAAAAATTCGATAATCAATGGAAACGAAATAAAAGACATATTCTAATTAGATGCTCAGATACGACATCATCCTACAATATGAATTCACATAGAGATCAAAGAAAAGAAAGAGCAACTTCATTATTTAGTAGTTTGTTAAATATGACTTCAAATAAAATGTTAATAAGAATATTCAAACAAATACTTGTCGGTAGTTCTATTGGTTTCTTCACTGGATCTCTGATTGGACAACGAAGTATATTCATTTTGTTCGTGTAATATATGTTAATAAGTAAAAATCATAATCTCTTGTATCAACAGATTTCACAATGAAACTAATTGGTTTTTTAACGACAACAATTTTTATCGGCGAGCACATTCTCCATTTCACACAACGGACATCATTGAATATTGGTTAATGACCTTTTCTTTTTTTCAAAATTATTTTGCACTACAGTAACATATTGACGCAGTCTTTCTTCTGTATAGGTCAACTTGAATTTAGTAAACCAGAAATTCCTTATTCAAATTCAAATGGCATCATAAATAATATCGATGGTTTCTTTGTAGATAATATGCCAACAATTGTGTCATTTCTATTTTGTTTTTGCACTTCTATGATCAATTGATGTAAATAGATATGAAATTTATTTTTCATAGATATCAGGGTTTGGTGGAAAAGGCAGAAAAGGAAAATGTCGAATAGGCAAATCTAGAAAAAGAAAGAGGAAACGACAGAAGTTCTAAACGTCAGATGAAAGACAAAATAACAAAAGGAAAAATCGACATTCATACGTATTATTTCCTTTTTTTGTGTGACCTAAGTAGTAATGTTAAACCACTCAATAGCTTCTTTGTGTTGATTTCATCTCTGGTGAATGGTGCTGTGATCGTTTCAAATTACTTGTTTGTTATTTTCACTATACTGATAGACATGTAGTTTACGTATTAGCACTGAGCTACTATATATGCATTGTAGACGATAAGGGAGAGAAATTAAACTATTCTCGTAATAGATAACATCAGTTCGGAAACTAAAAACTTCTTTATCGATTGATAAATTTTGGATTCTATATTTTTTCGACCTTCGATTCTTATACTAACTTTTCCTTTTTGTATTTTTATTTTCTGTATTTTCCTTTTCGGCGTTTTTCCTGTCTGCCTTTTAGGTCAAATCAATTGATTACTTTCAGTTGAATACGTACATATTAAGAAAATCTATTTTCATTACAAATAAATAACTAAGATTCATTTTTGTATCCGTACTATAGCATCAATTTTAAAGCCTCCTCAAATAACACGGACCACGATTCATAGATGCTTTTTCTTGTTCTTTCAAGAATATTTGTTCATTATCGATCGGATAGTAAAATTGCGACACCTTTAATGTTTGAAATAACTCAAGCCGGTTCATAGGTTTTCCAACCAACCATATGTTTCTCTTTTACAGCTGATAGGCTTCTTCCCAGTACGGTTCGAAGTTATTGACGAGAAGAACACAAAAGAAAATGTTTACCATGCATACAAGTGCCAATGATTTTTCCCATGTAACAAGGATGGCGTATCATGGGATTTTAAGTCATACCTCTCAAATTTATTTTAATTTTTGTTAACACAAAAACAAAAGAGGAATTCATATTTATACATTTCTATATTTACAGATTATTCATAATGCATTTGGAAAAAACGGCATCAACACAAGCATCGAATATAGATGCTCAAGATCTAATATGCCCAATATGCATGAGTAGGAATGATGATTCATTCGAACGACTTTTATTTTTTCTTATCTATTTTCTTATACAACTAGCTATCGCTGAAGATCCTTATGTAACATCATGTTGTCATCGAGTATTCTGCTCGAAAGATGCTACTCCAACAAACTATGATAATGGTTGTCCATTATGTCGTGAAGAAAACTATTCATTTCATCAATCAAATAAACATAAATCTATGTTGGATGAACTTACAATGAAATGTGCTTGTTCAGAACGAATCCTTCCAAGTGCATATGACAGTCATAAAGAACGTTGTTCGGATGTAAAATTTACCTGTCCTCATGTTACCTGTAAAGAAAAAGTAAATTAACTAGTGGAAATTCTATAATATAAGAAATGGTCTATATTTTGTTTTTTTTATTATTATTGTTGTTTTCTCAACATAGGACGAAAAACGAAAATATAATTCTCAAGAACTGGTTAATCATCTAGCTCGGGCACATTGTGATGAAGTACCGATACTTGGATCAACATATATAAATAAGAAATCTCTTGAACCATATAAAAAAGCATCAGCTAAATATGATGATCTCGTTGCAACACTCTATTCAGATATTTATCCGAAAATGATTGATATCCAATTAAAGAGTTTATCGAATCTACAAGAAACGTCAACAACCTTCAAATGTCCACGTGGACATAAATTAATTGATGCAAATCCTACAACTCGTAAACGTAAAAATGGTACACCGTATACGTCAATGGGTTTTAGTTGTGATATATGTCATCGATCATTCTCAAAAGGTCCATCGTGGCATTGTTCTTGTACTCAAGGTGGTTTTGATAAATGTGTTGGTTGCGTCGTTTTTCAATTGTATAATATTGATAATAATACATTAGAATTAGCAGGTCAAGATAATGAAGAACAACAACATCGTTATCGACAGCAAACAGTACAAAATACTTTACGTTTGCCACGTAGTTTGTTTCGTCTATTAACTGGAAGTATGGACGAAGAAGAAAATGATGATATTGATGAAATGGTATTAAGACATGCATCATCATTTTTACATCAGCAGAATGTATTGGAAGGAACGGATGATGAACAAATCGAAGTTAATCTTCGTTCAGATTAACACGAACAGTATTACAGAGACAATTTATTTTCTTAATATTCGCCTGAAAAATTCAGAGCGTACATAATTTTATTTTAAATTTGATGTATTTTTCAAATCAGACCTCGCCTCGACATTGATTGCTTGCCTTCGATTATTAACAATCATTTGACATTTCTAAACATACGGCACATTCCTGTACATGTTTATAAATAGAAAAAAATAATCAGATTTGATTTCGTTTTTTGTCTTCAATGTTCTCTTTCAGGAATCAGATTAAACAAAATTTTAGCACACCGAATTTTATTGTATTATTTTTTAGTTCAACGTGCTGTATAACTGGCGACGTCGAAAGTTTGGAGGTGGACTTTTTTTCTGTCAAAAATCAACAATGTAAATAGAAAGTCGAAAATAAAATAAATTTGATGCATAGAATATTTCGAATTAGTTATCATCGTTGATTATTAAACACAAGAACTGTACCAATCAAATGCATCTAATTGATGAAAAACTATCAAGTCAAAATATTAGTATTTTATGTAGAATGTTATTTTTTTTTTCTTCTAAAACATCAACATATAAAATTGTTCGATTGAAACAAATAGATTTATTCAAATTCAATCCTATGCGATTTTTATTGATATTTAACAACATAGGTTTATATGAAATGATTTACATTGAATTTTCCTGTCAATATCAAATTTATTTTGAACATCATGGAAGTTCGAAACTTGATCTACCTACATGTTTTCTTTTTTCATTTGTCTAAGTATGAAAAATACATGGGTTGTAGTTAAAAAGCAAATAAATACTTCTTGTTCGATCCAATAATCGCTTGTATCATCGACAAACTCATTCAATCCTATTTTTCAATGGAATTCTTTTGAACTTTCAACGAATGAATGCTCGTATGAAATACATAATTCTAGCATAAGATTTGGAAGGTCAAAAAAAAAGACAACGATGAAGTCTCGAATAGAAAAGTTCGTCGATTTTGTTTTTCGAGATACAAGAAAAATATTTTGAAGTATAGAAGTTAAAAAGTTCTAACTTCTTCGAAACTACGATGAACTCATTCGGATACAATCTAGGACTGTGTATATCGATCACTGTCTATTTTACTAAATGTTGATAGATTGGTACGTTCTTGCATTGCCCAAGAAAAAATCAATTGATGATACAAAACATATGCCACAAAATTGACTAAACGAAACAATCATCGTATGATTAGCAAAAGCAGCGACATCATCACATTTCAGTTGCGTTAGAATCACTGGAAACGATTCTTTTCAATCAAGAGTGAGCGATTCAACAAGTTTTGTCTACAAAGAACGAAGAGACTCATACATTAGAGTAGTCTTTGTCGATATGAAAATACATAATAAATTAATTTAAATAATACTTAACAAGAATTTTTTTATGCACAAAACAATTCAATTCTATCCATCGATGTCTCATGATGATAATAATGAACTCATTCATAAATCAATGAGAAAATTGTTGTTCTCGAGTTAATTTAATTAACTAGTATTATGTGTAAATTTTAGCTAATCTATTGATGATAGTAGAGAAAAAGACCAATCAAGCTTATTTTTCTTTTACAATACTTCAAAATTCTTCTTTTCTCTTTTCTTCATGTAATGTAGAGAAATGGCATTTTGAATACTGAAAAAGAAAGAGAAGAAAAAGTGTTGTTGACTACTAAAACTATTCATATTAATTGCATGACAGGAAACGCAAACAACCAGAAAATAAAAGAACAACAACACAATGCCATTATTCCATGAAAATAACATGAACTGTGATTTAGAGAGATACTACGATGATGATGATGACGACAATGATAATGAATATTATGATGGTTTCTTGATTCAACAAAAAACTAGTTACGCAACTCGAATCGATAAATCTTCTTCACAAAAACACCTATCTGGCCGTCAAAAAACAGAAACGATTCAAGTTGACCGAGCTATTGCATGCGTTTTAAAATCACGCCCGAAAGCATTTCATTACACACAAAAAAGTCTACAGTATCTTCCTCCATCTATTCAAACTCTAGCATCATGTGATAGTTTACGTGAATTAGACTTGTATGGAAATCAACTTCAAACATTACCAAATGAAATCGGACGATTGAAATTTATAGAAATTTGTAATTTAGGTAAGAATAAAAAAAAATGAAACTATCACTTTTTCTACAATTACCATAAAATAATCTACTCCAACTATCTTCAAATAGTTTCTCATCATTGAAGCATCGAATTCACGTCACAATTAATGACAGGAAAAATCATGTATGCTTTTAAGGAGAAACCTCGGAATCGTATGTTCCAATCAAATCTAATATTTGAAAATCTTTGATATATATATTATTTCATCGAATTCTAAACATTTATATTCATAATTACTTCAAATATCTGAGTTTTTCTCATCGTAGAAAAATCACACATACTTATTCACTTCAATCAAGTCCTTAGAAAAACTTTACTTTTAACTATGTGTAACTACACAACTCAATCATATCATATTAACATCCTAGAATTGCCATAGCTTACGTATATTCTGAAGCAGCATAAATGTCATGTCGAAATCATTTTCATTTGACAATGAGCTGTTCATTGGTTTCTTTTGTTACCAATCTAGCATTCCTCTTCGTTCAATGATTCGCACTTCATTACAATCTCAGATTAAAACATTTAGAACTTACGATTGTACTATGGCTACTCTGTGTTCCATGTGATGAAAGAAACAGTTAAAT
Organism: Rotaria macrura; assembly: GCA_900239685.1. Classification (NCBI taxonomy): domain Eukaryota; kingdom Metazoa; phylum Rotifera; class Eurotatoria; order Philodinida; family Philodinidae; genus Rotaria; species Rotaria macrura. The sequence continues at coordinate 27,705 of OENT01001422.1, forward strand.
AATTTCGACACTGCATTAATACGAGTTAGAAAACTACTAGCTATGAATAATTTTAAATGTTAATGTCTAAGAATGAGATTCAATAAACATTGTTGAAGGCCAATTTATTCTTCGAGTAGGTGTTAGTGTGAGTGATTTTAAATAGACCTTGAATGTTTGATGTGACATTCTATTATGATTTTAGCAGCACTATTCACTAGTGGTATATGTTGGCGTCAAATTACGTCACCCCCCCCCCCCTCACAATCGACTTGCCACTTATGGCTTGTTTTATAGTTTCCACGAGAATTGTTACAACTTCCTCAGTATGAGAGCCATCGAGGTCGGATTAGTTTTATATTAAAGCTAGCCTCCATACTCAATTTTTCATCGGACAGAATTTTCAAAATTACCTTCCCTTAATTTTTTTCAGAAGCGTTTTATTCCGTATGACTGCCAAATTAGGTATAAAAAACGCACTAAATCAGACTCATCACAGTCCAGAAATCAAATATCGAAAATCCGGCCCATGAAACGTTAGCTCTAATCGAGACCTTTATAATCAATAAAAGACATCGGAGAAAGCTAAAGCCAAACGGGAGTTATAGCAATTTTCTTGCTTCAATGGCATGTTTTGAGAAAAGCGCTAAAGAAATTTTAGAAGTTAATTTTTCATTCAAACGTTTAAAAACTACTTTTTTAAATGGAATATTTCTAACATATTGCATTAGAATTCGTTTTTGCGGTGTCTATCAAATTCATATGTTGTAGGTTTGAACAAAACTCACCTATATTAATCACGAAAAATTTTGTCAAAAATGCGAAAATATGATAGTAGGGGCGAGAGTATTTCTTCCATAAGTCTGTCAAAACTTAACCGTTTCGTTTTAAAGCTTTATATTTCTGAAAGAGGAGATCATGGGGATCTTTCTATACTAAAAACTCAATTTCGTTTTAGTTACAAGTGATCAGACGTGGAATCATTTTACTAGCTATGAACTATTAGTTAGAATTTTACGATATTGACCGTTGGTAATTACTGTAAAACAGTTAATAATAAACAAATCTAATGTGAAACAGCTATAATTATAAATAAGTAAACGTGAAATTTTCAGAGAAAGACAAAAATAATGATTATCATGATCCACCTAATAAAAACAAGTTTGAAATCGATTTAAATCACATTGTTGTTTGGCAATGAAATTCACTATGCAGATGTAGTCAGTCACAATAATTGTTATTCTATTCGAGTATTTTAACAATGAAACAATTTCGTTTCAAATTTTTATTTCTTTTATCTTTTGTAATTACACAATTATGATACTTTTTTTCTCGTCTTAATCAACAAGGAAACAATCATTTCGAAGATTTGCCTACTGCTCTTGGTACATTACCCCGACTGAAAAAATTACTTCTATTCAATAATCGTCTCGGTAATTTATCATCATCATTATCATTTTCAAAATTATCTAATTTACGTATATTAAATTTAAATAATAATTCTATAACACAATTACCAACTGATATTGGTATCTTAGTTAATCTTGAAATTTTAAGTATAGAACATAATCAATTAACAGAACTCCCACGTGAAATCGGCTTATGTACACATCTAATTGAACTTCATTTGGGCTACAATCGTTTAACAAAACTTCCACTTGAAATTGGCTATTTAATTGAATTAAAACAATTTATTTTACATCGTAATAATCTTCTCGAATTACCTGAAAGTATAACAAATATACGAGCATCGTTAAAATTACTCGATGTAGCCTGTAATAATTTACGTATATTTCCAAGTAAATTTCATACGTTATATTTAAATGAACTTTATGCTGAAAATAATCCTCTGTTGGAATATTCACCAATACATTCAATACAAGAAAATGAAACTTTAACATTAAAAGAACTTTGTGCTCGTCGTTCAATGAATGAATTACGTAATCCAACACATGATTTTCAGCCACCATTACGTGAACGTATACAAAATTATAAAAAAGCTAAAGATATATTAATGCAATGTACTGAATGTCAATTCTGTCATAATTACTTTTTAAATACATGGTTGGAATGTGTGGAATTTATTGATGTACAACGAACATTCAAAGGAATAAAAAATACTGCAAATCAGCCAATAGCAATTATTCCTCAACGTGTACTTCTCTGTTCATATGAATGTTTCAATAGTCCAGGTCACAACTACTATGGTGTTGCCTTCACTTGACTACGAAAAACAAAACTTAAAATAATCATATCTAAACGTATTGATTTTTATTTTCTTAATATCAATATTTCAATCTTTATTTGTTGACTTTTCATTTTATTTTTTAATCAGAGTTTCATTTCATCGCACATCGTTCTTTTTTTCTACACACGTACAATAATGTTGACAATAAAAAGAAAAAAAGAAAACAAATGATTTTCGTTGTGTTGCTTTTTAATCAACTTCCTAAAACACAAAAGAAAAAAAAAGACAATAGAACAATGGAAAATTTTCTTTTTCCTATAATCATACCTCAATAGTTGGACCAGAACTACCGGCACCTGGCTGGGGTCCTCCGGCACCACCTGGAAAACCACCTGGAAAGCCACCGGGCATTCCGCCGGGCATTCCACCAGGCATTCCACCAGGCATGCCACCAGCACCACCACCGTAAAGTTTGGTCATAACTGGTGAACATATTTTTTCAATTTCTTTTAATTTATGTTCAAATTCTTCTTTTTCGGCAAGCTAGAAAATCAAAGTAAAAACAACATTCAAGAGAAGAAAGTCTCTTCATACTTGATTTGCTTCCATCCATTTCAATGCTTCTTCAATAGCATCTGTAATTTTCTTCTTATCATCAGCATCGATTTTATCTGCTAATTTTTCATCATTGATTGTTGTTTTCATATTGAAACAATACGATTCAAGAGAGTTCTTCGCAGCGATACGATCACGTTGTGTTTCATCTTCTTTCTTATATTTTTCAGCATCAGAAACCATACGTTCAATTTCATCTTTCGATAAACGTCCTTTATCATTGGTAATTGTAATTTTATTTTCTTTTCCAGAACTTTTATCCATTGCTGATACATTTAATATACCATTAGCATCAATATCAAATGTAACTTCAATTTGTGGAACACCACGTGGTGCTGGCGGAATTCCCGATAATTCAAATTTGCCTAATAAATGATTATCTTTTGTCATTGCACGTTCACCTTCATATACTTGAATCAATACACCTGGTTGATTATCCGAATATGTTGTAAATGTTTGAGTTTGTTTTGTTGGAATTGTTGTATTACGTTTAATCAATGCTGTCATGACACCACCAGCTGTTTCGATACCCTTTAAGAGATCATGAATAGAAAAGACAATGTCAATCTTTCTCTTATCATCGACAACTTACCAATGAAAGTGGTGCAACATCGAGTAAAAGTAAATCTTTAACATCTTCAGATTTATCACCTGTTAAGATAGCAGCTTGAACAGCAGCACCGTATGCAACGGCTTCATCTGGATTGATGGATTTATTAAGTTCTTTACCATTGAATAAATCTTGTAAAAGTTTTTGTACTTTCGGAATACGTGTTGAACCGCCGACAAGTACGATTTCATGTATTTGTGCTTTATCCATTTTAGCATCACGTAAAGCTTTTTCAACTGGTTCAAGAGTTGAACGGAATAGATCAGCATTGAGTTCTTCGAAACGTGCACGAGTAATTGTCGAATAGAAATCAATACCTTCATGTAAGGAATCGATTTCAATCGATGCTTGCGACGCTGATGATAATGTACGCTAAAGAATAAAGATTATTTTTCTCGTTCAAAAATAAACTAATGAATAATATTGTAAATTTACCTTAGCACGTTCACAAGCAGTACGTAATCGTCGAAGACCACGTTTATTATCTTGTAAATCTTTACCATGTTTACGTTTGAATTCTTGTGTGAAATGTGAAACCATTCGATTATCAAAATCTTCACCACCCAAATGTGTATCACCTAGAATAATACCGTAGAGAAAAATTGATTTTAAAATCGTTCTTGACAAAACAAAAGTTTTCTTACCGGCTGTTGATTTAACTTCGAAGATACCTTCTTCAATAGTTAAAATTGATACATCAAATGTACCACCACCCAAATCAAAGATTAACACGTTTCGTTCAGCTGATACTTTTTTATCTAAACCATATGCAATAGCAGCTGCTGTGGGCTCATTGATAATACGTAATACATTAAGTCCCGCAATAACACCAGCATCTTTTGTTGCTTGACGTTGTGAATCATTAAAGTAAGCTGGAACAGTTACGACTGCTTCGGAGACTTTTTTACCAAGATAAGCTTCGGCTATTTCCTTCATTTTTGTTAAAACCATTGACGATATTTCTTCAGGTGTAAATAATTTGGTTTCATTTTTATATTCAACTTGAATTTTAGGTTTTCCACCTTCATTAACAACTTTAAATGGCCAATGTTTCATGTCAGCTTGAACTGTTGGATCATCAAATTTACGTCCAATCAAACGTTTAGCATCGAATACAGTATTATTAGGATTCATGGCTACTTGATTTTTAGCTGCATCGCCAATTAAACGTTCACTATCAGTGAATCCAACATACGATGGTGTTGTACGATTTCCCTGATCGTTAGCAATGATTTCAACTTTTCCATGTTGAAATATACCAACGCACTATTCGAAACAAAACGAAACAATGAATTCTTTTATGATTTCAATCATGTCATTGAACTTACAGAATAAGTTGTTCCTAAATCAATACCGATAGCTTTACGTCCGTCAGCCATTGTTCGTTTTGTTTTTTGTTTGGATAATAGAAAAAAAGAAAGTGTGCTACAAGGAAATCTAGAAATTAATATAAAACAATGTAGTCAATGAAAATTGTATCGTCTCATGTATGTTTGCAGTTAGCTTACTACCAGCTTACTATATATGAGCAACGATAGTCGATGTGGGGAAGCAGAGAAAAAAAAAAGAAAAAAAAACGATGGACGGTAAAATTCCAGATTGTTCGAGAAACATCTCGTAGAATCCAACGGAAAGAGAAAGGAGAATGAAGAAGAAGAGAAAAAAAGAGAACGAACGAAAATATCGAGAATAAGAGAAGCAAAAGTGGCCAAGAACAAAAAGAAGGAAGAATGATCATGTGTTGCATTTTGCCCTCCCTAAAATGCAATGTCTATTACGTCATGGTGCACATCATTCAGACGAATGCATGTTCATAGTAAAATACAAGTAGAAATGTGCACTGTTGCTTAGCAACTAGTGATTTATCGAAATAGTCACGTACAAAATAAAATTTTCGAGGGTACCTTTAAGAATAATTATATTTTATCCTATGCAGAATGTTTTCTTTAGCTTTACATTACGATAACTAGTTGTTAAAGTTTACAATGACTAATTAATTGTTAGACACAGTCACAAACATGATAAGACAAAACTGACCAAGAACAAATGTTTTGAGATGATTTCAAATACATGTACGATCAATCAAATAGAAATTTTCCGATTCATAGTTGAAGTATTTTGAATTTGTTGTTTTTTTTCTTTATTAACGAATAAAACGATTGATCATCATTGCTTTCCAACAATCACTTAGAACATCAGTTAAACGAGCACAAGAAAACAAAAAAAAAACAAAACGCATGATACATTTGAGTGAGATGGAAAAGAAAAAAAGCAAACCGATCAAGATGCTTCTGATATAATACTCGAATAAGGAAAAAAACACAAAGAATCAATCTGTAAAATTGCTTTGTTTCTTTTTTATGAGAATGGAATGTGAATTTATTTATTTAATTTTCTTTTTTTTTTTGACGAAAAACCAAAAGAAGATATTTTCTACGAACAATAATTCAATGATGAGAATAAATGACAAATGAGAAACATGCATAATCAATAATAATAAATATGTCGAGATTGAAAATTGAACAGAAAACAAAAAGAAAGAATCAAGTATAGCACTGTTCTGGAAATGCATTTAATTCCGCTTCATCACTCATTGATAAATCATTAAGAGAGTAATTAATTTTAATACGCATACGAAGTTTTTCTTTATTTGGATTTAATATTTTAATTGTTTGACGAATATCTCCAGAATTATTTGATGGTATTATTGTATTTGTTGGAGGAAGTAATTCAAGATTAAATGTCTAAATACATACAGATATATATATATCAGCAAGGATAATTCCATGACAAATGTTAAATGGTAGAATAATCAAAATTTTGATTCTGTCGAAAACTTTTATCATCGCAGAAATATTTCTATCATGGAATATTAACTCTAACAATCTATTGTAAACATTGGAAGCTGTTATACTACAAGAGAACTACTATGTTATTTCAGATACATCTTCAAATGCATTACATTTGTTATCTCTAACATTTCCAATTAATGCTATAGGAAACATGAAATTATTGAGTTATTCTTTATTTTGATCACAATATTACCTAAGATCAATGTAAACATTCTCGAATATAGTATGATTGTAGTGTCTCTCTCTCTCTATAAATTAACTTTAGTATAGATATTATATTGAATTTTATTACGATTCTATTCAACAAGTACTAGTTTCATCAAAGTCATTAAAATGTGAAATAATAATTTTTCGCTAAATCGAATAGCAAAACTCACAAATGATAGGAATACCTGTATAGGATTTCATTTTCACTAGAAAAGAATGAAGTAAAATTATTTAGATTTTTATACATCGAACCGCATCTAAAATATTATACCCTTCGCTCGAAGGAAATAAATTTTCACATTGGCAGGTTTTTTCGTAGTAACTGATGATCGAGGCGGGGATGGGTAGTGTCGCGAAGATCCCTGTACTAACCTTCGAGGAAATGTCAAATCTCGTAATTTCAATTTCATAGAATATTTATGAAGATTCTGGAAACTTCTAGAATATGGCATCATCAACAATTACTGACTGCAAATATTGGATAGCCAATAGATAACGTCTATGTATGAGAAGTGGCAATAAACCTTGAACTAGTCGACTCATGTTTTTGGATGATATTTCAAAGTGAAACAATTCAACATTTGAATCGAGATAAGCAATCGAAAAGCTTGGATAAATTTATGGGATGTCTTTTTTTGTTTCCAAGAATAATGTTCGCAAAAGTCTTTTCAGATGTTGTGTATACATATTTTTTTTCAAAGAAGAATATTATGAAATAAAAAACAAAAACATTCGTAGTGATTTATTCTCGAATTTTTTTCGATCTTAAAAGATGTTGTTTGTATATCAAACAAACATCGATGAATAGATTCGACTAAAAAACTAGAGAGAATCAAAAACCGTCTATTTACTTTAGGCACAGCAGCTTTGAAAACGAAATTTGTTATTGGTATTTTAGTTGCATTAGTTGCTTGTAAATGAATGAGCAGAACTTTATCTTGTCGTTCGAAATGAAACAAGATGCGTAGACCATTTTTATCGATAGCTGTCATTGTTGGAATAGATTTATTCGTACCTGAAAATAAGATGAATCTTTTATTTTTTGAAACAGCAATAGGCAACAAATTAGACTTTACCATTCATAGATTGATTTTTCAATAAATCGTTCTCAAACATATCCACGAGTGGATTCGATATTGACGTTGTTGGTTGACTACTAGGAGTCAATAGATCAAATAAGTCATTGTGAGTACTATATTCATTTCCAGTATGGGTTGACGATGGTTCATCAAGGATTTTGAATAGATCTACCTAAAACAAAAATGAATTGTTTTGTTATAGAAAAAAAAAACGAAAGTTAACAAATGTCTTTTCTATTTTCGTCATTACCACTGGTTCACTTTTAGTGTCCACTATAACATGAGAATTAGTTCCATGAGATGAAGATGATTCTTCTTGTTCATATGTTTGTTCTTCATTATGTGTTGTTGATGTTTGATTTGTGACAAGGACAGGCATACGTTCGACAATACTCGACCTTGAAACATTGAATAGGTATTATTTGTTTTTGTATTACTCTTATCGTATTATGTTTATTCGACTATGGTTTGCTTAAGATTAAGTCTATTGTTGTCATTTTTCTTTGCATATGAAATTACTCAAGAATGAATAAAATAGATTTTTTTTGATTGACTCAATTTGTTCTGCAAGGGAAACATATTGTTGCTGTGTTCAAAAATATTCGTCAATTAATGACAGTAGAGTTTGCTTGCATCATTTTTGTTCTTGAAAATTAATCAGAAACTCATTATAAAATCTTTCATTTATTACAAAATTTATTATTGTAGAGTGAATTTGAATGTATAGTTCTAAAGACTATGTTTTGTTTTTCTCTAAACATAAATTCAATTATCTTGACTATGCTAAAGATATTCGAACCATACAATCACTTGTATAGATAAAGGCCATACGAGCTTATCTTCGATCTATAGTGAGTATCATGTCAGATAAGTAGTATCTGAAGGCAATTACTAAATTTAACGGACTGACAAAAACAATCAAGCGACGAATTATTTCATCAATAATATGAAGGTTTTATCTTGTTGAAATATACAATTTTTAAAGAAACATAAAGCTTCTATTTTATGTTCATGACAACAAATGACTAGTTGATTTCTACGAATCTAAAATATAGACAAAGATTCTACATCTTTCATCAATTAGAATCAATTGACAAGTTTATGAGGTTTCATGTTTCACTATATATCTAACAGCTTAGAAGATAATTTAAACAGTCACCATAAAATCATCATAGTCATAAATCCGATTCTTTTCAACAAGATATCAGTATATACATAAGATATAATTTGATGGTGACTACAAGTTAGAATATGACTCTTTCATTGAAACTTTTTTTTTATAACAATATTTCGATCGAGACATTGTTCATCCTATTGTCTCTCTCTCTCTCTCTGTTCAATACAGACAACAATAGAATTTTACCTGATAAGATTATGCTTAGTAAAAAGTGATGTATATTCAACTGCACGTGTTTGTAATTCTAAATTCATATTGCAAGCATAAACTGTCATCACAGATTGTATTCGACTAATGAAGAAAAAACAAAAAACCATAAAATTTCTTTACGTCGCTTTTTTTCAATCACTTAATATACATACTCGGAAGAATTGGGGAATCGAGTACTTAATTTCATTAGTGCATTGATTGCATATTCACGTGTAACAACTGTACTCAATGACCAGTTCAAAATCTTTTCTAATGTAGTAACTATTTCATCTTCTGTTATCTATTTAAGAAACAAGAACATATATCAAATGTCAAGTCAATAAATATTTACTTGAATATCTTCATCGTTGTCCGCATGTTGATATTGTCCAGTGACGAATAAATCTCCGAATTCACCTAGAAAAGAAAACAAACGAGATTACCGAAGAACAACGACAATCGATATGATTTACACATGATAATAGGGCTGCTAGGTAGTATTAAAAATATCTCCTCTTTCTATCATTTCATTGAATTATCGGTGTATATTAAGAAATTAATCTATTGAATCATGAAATATCATTCGATCTATTCAACAAACGATAGAACACTATAGCTATATAGATTTTTCTTGATTATTCTAATCATCGAATACAGATATTGTCGGAGATCTAGTATCACATAAGATAAAGAGTGAAAAAAATGAAAAACTATGTTTGAAAAGCACAAGAAAAAAGAAAAACGTTTTATGTGATTTCAAATTCAACAAGAACGATAAATAGCACCATTCCAATAATCAATGTCAATGCCATTCACTTTTTAAGATGTAGGGATATCATCAATTCTATCTCGTGTTGAGATATGAAAATATCTCACTAATTTCCATTAACACGAGATCAAACAGTTAACGTTGACAGTAGAATACTAGCACAGTGAGCTAAGATAGTAAAATCTACATGTTTTTAAGATAACCTATGTAAGATTTCAGTACAACAAAACATTCCTACATTCTTCTCTCCAGCACTTAATTTCCTAACCACAGAAGCATTGAAATAACTGAATGAATAGCATTCGATTGACTCCGATCATTATGAATTATTTTAATTACCTAATGTCCACGATGCTACTTGAACAAGTGGTTGTTGTGTTATATCGTCACGAATCATTTTATATAATTGTTGTGCTGTATAACCATGTAGATCAGGTGATGATGATATGATGCCAATCAAACTAGATACAATGTCATCACGAACACTATTACCAGCCTTTTAATGAAAACAAACAATATCAATCAAAACGATCATCGATTTTAAATACATACCGTTGTGAGAACTTTAATCATTTGATCGACATGCCATCGTTTCGATGGTGAAAAACTAAACGAAAAGAAAATATTCATTTCAATAAAAAATTAATTCATGTAATTACTTACCGTTCCATGGCCAAAAACATATTTGATGTACAATCAGCCTTGAATTCTTGTTCACATGTTGCAAGAAATGTTAACATTTCATTTATCATCGTTCGAATATTATTTGAATTAATAAGTGCAAAACATAATTCCATGGCTCGACTGAAATTTTCACATAGATATAAGTCATCGATTGTCAAGTCTCTTGTTATTACCGTTTAATGGATACATCAGCATCTTTCAAACATTCAACTATTGTTGCTCGATGTCTTTGTACAGCACTATGATCAGCATGCACAACATGTAATAATGTATTCAATGCCACATAACGAATATTCTTATCGTTATTAAGTAAAAATCTTCCTAAAATATTCACAGCCAAAACCTGATAAAAGATAGATGATTCAATTTTTAGAAAATTGTTTATTTTCAAATCTAATTATACTCGTAAGCCTGATTCTGATTTAATATCCATAATAGTTAGAACAGTTTCGTATAGAATAGCATTGCCAACATTCTTGCTATTTTCCGTATTTGTTGATACTTGTGCTAATATATCATTCATAGTTTCACTTGCTTCGACGTCATTTCGACCTAATATTCGCATTAAACGTAGAAGACGCACCTGAAACATGTTACATTATTTTCTTTTCTGTCGTTTACTCGAAAAGTTCATATTTTATACTTACTTGTAAAAATGGATCACTGATGCCTGACACATCGTGTTCAGGACTATAACCTGACATAATCAAATTTTTAAGAATACGAACCAGATTCGGTACTAACTATAAATGAAAATTAAAAACAAAACAATGGATAAACAAGAAAAATAAAATTATATGACTTTTCGAAATATTTGTAAGGCTTGATTATTTTGTTCACACATTTCCGATATGAGTGTTATAGCAGAAAGAAGTACACCTATATATATGTTTGATTAATACTTTCTTTTTTGAGAAAAAAAAAGTAATCGAAACGAACCATGATTTTTTTCCGTAAGTAAACTTCGAACAGAATTTTGAAAAACATCAAATTGTTCAGGAACTTTTCTTATTATGCGAACAGCACATAGAACAGCCTAGAAATAAGATAAGTTATGATTCATGTGACATAGGATGTTATATCGAGCGTATGCAATAAATTTACTTTCTTTTTCAAGTATGGATTTGATGATTTTATTAATTTTTCAACTTCACCACCTAAATCACGACTCATTTCCGGTGAACATATTGCACCTAATGCACATAATGCTAAGCCAGCAATATATTGATTTGAATGGTTGAGATCACTAAAAGTATAAAGGAATAGAAACTATTTCTTAGTTTGTTCTCTATGATTGCACAGATCAACCGATACTCATGTTTTCCGAAATCAGATAACGAAAAAACAATCTCTGAACTTCTTGATTAACGACTCTATATACATCCGAAGAATCATTAGAATCGAAAACATTTTTCTTCCAGCAATGACTTGTCAATCTGAATTTTATTCGAATTATGTAAAGCATCGTTGAAATTTACATGATACAAATTTAGTATTCGAATCCAGATATATCACTTAATTGTAACATTTACTTATTCAGTTCACTATTGATTTAGAAAGACAAGGCGTTCAATCCCTTTTCTTCCATGCAACATCCTCGAGGTGTTAGTTTTAAAACTTGTATATTATTGTTAAGTGACACGTAGTTAGATTTGACAGTGCCTAGATGAAGGTAATGAGTCACTAACGAAATTGATGACTTTCCTGCTGTATAGTGGACACATAAAAGAATTCTTTCTGCTCTAAAGACAGCATGATTTATTCGTTGATGATGAAAAGAATCAATTGATTTTCAGAAGAAAAAAAAAAACTAACTATGTTTTCCATTATCTAACGTTCCAATCATAATATGTATCGAAGGCGACTATGTTTATGATTAATTATTGAAATAGAAAATCGAATACTAAAAACTAGGATCATCATCTTTAGTTATAATCCTAGTTGTAAATATTATTGCATGAATACAATTCTAAACGTAAGATTTTATAAGTATTGAGTCATCTTTTCATAGTTGAGTTGATTTTCTGATCAGAAAATATATTCTTCTATGTTTATGTTTCGTTGACATCTAGTTTCTGTGTGGTCAGATCTAACATTGTTCTTTTACTTTTTAAGTGAATTGGTAATAAGCACATGAATATCTTGACGTTCATCGAGTAATAACATCGCTCCTAAATAACCAATACGTTTATCAGTGAAACGTGTTGATGCAATTAATTTAAGACATTCAAGCTAAAAGAAAATTTCTTTTCGTTAAACGAAGCCGTGTTACAGATATTTTTCTTACTTGTCCAAAATGTGCTGGATAGCCAAGTAATGAGACATATAATAATTTAGCAACATTACGACATCTCCATGTATTATCTTCATCACGAAATGAATCTCTTATGTAGGCAGATTCTTTTTGTACAACAGCACGTTCTTCTGCTGCTGTTTTAGCTGAACGTATTTGTCGAATGAGATCACGGAGTCGAACTGGATTCGACTAAAATACAAAAATTTTATTTCGAACGAAGAAAACACCGTAGTCTTTTATTATACCATTGATAAATCGGGAAACTTCATTTTCTTTTCTAATCCTTTATTTGATTGACATTAGATTCACATATCTTTTTAAACATGAAAGGTGAGAAAGAAAACAAATATTATCTATAGTTGTGTCTTATGATTCATGTCACCATATTCGTTTGTCCAATCATGTAAGTAGCCATTTAAAATTTTGAAGCAAACATTACTATTTGTCCTCATCGCATATAGAATCGAGTAAAAGATGGCGCTATTTAATTTAATTTAAATAAATTTGATATCATGCTACATTTGGTGAAAGAGTTTTGATTCATTTAATCATAAATAGTTAGTTAGTAATCAAAAATAGAAAAAAAAATAGCTTGATTATTTGATTATTGCCGTGTCACGATTGAACATACGTATGTCAATAAACATTTATCGATAAAAATCAATCAACAATAACGAATTCAAATATTCTTTAACATTTAGTAGTCAAAACGATACATTCGATTTCGTACTAATATGTAGAAACAATGAAGGATTTTTTATCTTTCGAGAAATCTTTCATTCGAATTAGTGCAATCTAACAAGGTAAGTCGTAATTGGCATGAAAAGAGAAGTAACTGTAACAGGTAGATGCCTATGGTGTGAATGTGTTCATCTCATCAGTTATTGTCTCACTAAAAGCTGCTATGTTATGGATCAATGACCATGTTTATTTCGAATATGTGACTTGGGAGCAAATCTTGTCACGTGAATTTCTGAAAGAAACTAGTATTCGAAAAAGAAAACAAGAATATCGAGACTCTTATGTCATCACTCATAGAAATACTTAGAATCAACTTGATCTCTAACATTTTTTTTAGTTTCAAAAGTTCTTCTATAGTGTAGTTATTAATTTTTCAATCACTAATAGTATATTGAACGAAACCACACGAAAGGCATCGTCCTTTTAAATAAGTTTAGAGAAAAAAAATCTATGATATAAATCGCACGAGTAGTTCGTTGTACTGCAAAATTAGTTATACAAGGATCGAATTCTCTGACAATTTGAATATCAGCTGTTGTAATCTAAGAGTTTACGTTGAGGAACAGAGAAGTAAACGCTCTGTCAAGATTAAATCATACTAAAATATCATTTCCAAACTGTTACAAACATTGGAATCAATCTGTTTAGTTTATTCCTAGATTTATTTACGACTAATCTGCCGTCCATCAGAAAATAAATCATTGTGTGATTATTCGTGAAGTACTATTGATTGTTTCGAATGAATAAGATATGGTCGGAAGTTAAAAACGAATATAATTAGTTTGTTGGTATTTATGACACATGTGTTAGATTCACTTTTTATTTCAAAGTTTTACTTTAAAATGTAATAGACAAAAAAATGAAAATGTCTCGACATTATCTCTTCGTTTGTCAAGAATATATAGAACTGTAATTTCCTAGACAGTTTACGGAAAGGAAAAATGAAACAAATAAGAAGCTAAGTGTCTATTCATTATTTTTGTTGACTCTGTAGCACAAAAGACTATGAATAAACAACTTGTAATCTGGCTTCATGTTCCTTTTGTTGAACAAATACTCACTTAACTGCTTCGTGACATAGACTCAGGTATAAAGAAAAATGACGGATTAAAAAAAAACTAAATCCATCTAATTCTTAATATAAAAATTGAGTTTATACATCACGACTACTAATACGAAGTTGATTCTCTAGAAATAACTACACTGGTTATACTTAGTTCTTTTCTCATGATTTGAATTTGATGACTAACATGTACATGTAAGCAATTTAGTAGACCTATTCTGAATCGCTTTGATAACAGGAAATATGAGATATTGTATCGCATACCAGAGAGGTCATTTTTATATTGAACACATGAGATGTTTCTTAAGCCCCCCCCCCCCCCTCAAAAGTCTATTTCCGTCAAAGAAAGTCCAAATCGGCTGAAATTTTCAGGATTTGCTAGGATTAAGCCGGGTAGTCTACGATAAAAATTTCAGCCCGAAATATGCAAGTTTAAGGAAGTTATAAGGTGAACACTGGTTAAAAATGACCCATTTTCCATCCTAGTTACTTTGTCTTCAACTATGTTTTTTCGAAAAAATTTTTTTACCATTCGATAGAACATGCAAATACGCAGGGCATCTCGTGCTCCGATTTTTGAAAAAGCTTTTTTTNAAAGTTTTTCGAAAAAACATAGTTGAAGGCAAAATAACTAGGATGGAAAATGGAAAAACATGATTTTGAGAGAAACATAAAAACATTATTTCGATAATTTTTTGCTGTTTTTTTAAATTTTCTCAATTTTCACGCGGTTTTTGAGGATTTGACCTATCTCGTCATGCGTAACTTTTAATTCTGCACACGCTGAGCGCTTAATTAATTATTAATTAATTAATCAGTAATTAGAAATCAAAGACCTAATTTTTAAAAAAAAAACCGTTTTTGACATAGAGGACCTCTCAAAGATCACTAAAAATTTCGGTCAAAAAATGGTGTTTGGAAAAAAAACTATAGTGATTCTGAAAGAGCAGAACATGGGCTATCATCACCCCATGGTGTTATCTTAATTTTCATTTTCTCGACGAAAATCGACTTTTTTTGAGGGGGGGGGGCCTTAATGCAAAGACAAATATTTTTGTTAAACCTTTGAACAAAAATGATGGTGTGTTTTTCTCGTCTATGACATTAGTTGCTTTACATTGTCGTCATAAAGCTGAGATCATTCGTTTTTTTTCTTCTAAATATTTCTTATACAGAGATGTTCATTTGAAAACTACATAAACTCTTTCGCTCATAAAATCAACACAAGTGCAATAAGATTATCGTCGTAGAATTGATTCAATTCACAAAGATTAGGCTAACTATTACATTTACCAAAAATTTATCGTATCATTCAACATGAAATATTAGTCAGGAAACATAGACAACGTAATCTTGAAGTTTTTGTTCGTTATTCTACACGATCGATCTTTGTAAACAATAGAATACATCGTATATGAAAAGAACTACTTTCTATACGTGTAGTTTAATAATTGTTTCTCATATAATTTTCACATTCTATCGAAAATATCAGTAGATAATAATAAATGTTTGTCTCAATGAAATTCTCTGATTGTCGTTTGATCGTATATCAGGTGATGATGTCTGTTGTCACTGAGTAACACTCTCGAATCTTGAAGTACTTGGATTAGGTGCGCATGTTTCGATCAGTCTTCCTTCATCATTGTAGATGAAGATCTCGTGAAACATCTCAAATCATAATGTATTGATGAATTTGAAATCTGTTGTTAATCAATAGCATAGGGATGACGTTGATAATAAAATAGCATCTATTCAGAAAAAAATCGACTACCATCAATTAAACATCAGGATTCATTATAGATTAAATCCCATGAAAAATAGTTGTATCTGATGTTAGTGTCGAATTTAATATAAAATGATCAACAATATTTCACATAACTTTATTTACATGTCGAGTTGATGAAGGTGATTGACATTGATCGATCAAAGTATATAGATTGATGTATATATGGTTCATGTCGAGAACTTGTCTTAACGACGGATACATATGATTTTGGAATAAAAGTGATAAATTTAATTCTTTCAAAATTAAATTTCAACGTTTATCCACCAAAGGGAAGCCACTGAACCGTATTCGATTTCTCTCACTACACACAGATACCCATTTCACATATACCGAGTAGTCATTCAATGGAATCATTTCATACTTGATTTGTTTTCCGAATTAGCTATATGTAAACATAAACTTCTAATCAGCCATTTTCTCTGTCCAGAAAGCGTTTCTAAATCAAGCGATAATACATGTATCCAAGATGCATTTCAAAGTTTTTGTTTTTGAGAGTAACGGGAATAAAAGAATTCGTATAAATCGACTACTATCAAGTGAAGATTGTGAATTTGCTTTATTTTAGATAAGAAAGAAACTAGGCTAGCCTTCGAAGTAGAATGCAACAGGTAAAGTTTCACGTTGAAAGTACTCGATCCGAGATTACGAAACGATCTGCCCTTTAGCTATCGATCGATGAACAAGAAGAAGACACAAGTGA
>OENT01001423.1:0-44590 GCA_900239685.1 Rotaria macrura
AAGAACAAGACGAAAACACACAACTGAACTAAATAAAAAAAAGGCGCGTTCTTTTTCTTTTTCTTCAATTAGCACTAGTAGCATATGAAGCTATAGATATGTGAGTTCCACATTTTAGCCCCGATGGGGCTGCGCCAACTAGCTTTTTAGGTAGCAACTTGATTTTTTTAATAGAATGATGTATGTATCGCTGTTATAAATAGATATACACGTCGTGTCGAAGTTAGGGCATTCGTCGAATCTAAACTTCGACAAATTTTGCCGTCGAAGTTGTTTTTAAGCAAAGCAGATAGATACAATTGGACACAAAATATATCTATTTCCACTCCATGGCAAAAAAAACGTTACTTTTAAATGCTGCAGAACGCGTTAATGCTGGCCGGTTCAACGCGTTTCGTAGCTTCTAAACCGGTTAAAAGCGCCGCGAGACGATAAACTTTTCGTTTTCATTCGGGAATTCTGGTTCCGAAACGCGTTTTGAGTAAGTGGAAAAGGGTTTTATACGCTTCTCTTCATGGGAAACGCTGCGAAACGCGTTAATGCTGGCCGATTTAACGCGTTTCGCAGTGAATATATCCTTGTTTTTTTTGCCATGGGACATACTGCTGAAGGATGACAGCGAGAGTAAAATAACATTTTAGCTTGTTTGCATTTGCATTGATATGTTTTATAACCGCCTTGACAATCGCATTTCAAAAGTCCTTGTTAAATTGAGCTGTCCATTCGCTACCGTCCTCTTTACTCTTCACAGAAGGATATGATATTGATGCATCAATAATTGTGTTCGGTTGCTGGAGTCCACAGTATATATACAGAAAGTGTATGTTCGAGATTGTTGATGAGATTATAAACGTGTAGCCAAGAGTTCTTTGTGGTCATTCATAAATCAGTTTAGGTATCACAGCCGCAGAGCAGTAAAGGCCACCGCTAGTAAAAACAACTTTGACACGACATATAGACCCAGGTGAATGAATCCCATACCGAATCCGATCGTATCCTACGATCCGATGAAATCTTATCGGAATCCGGGTTGTGGAAACAGTAACGGATCCGACGGAATAGAACCGTATTTTCTTATTCGAGTTCGAATTAGCATTTAAACCCAACAGTAGAGGCCTGTCTGATCGCATGATGAAATCCAATCGGATTCCGATAGTAGGATTCGATAAAATCCAACACTAGGGATCCGAATCAGGAATCGCAACCAGGAATCCGATGGGATTTCGTCGGATAAGAGAAACTCCGATAGAAATATGATCGGATGCCCGGCGGATCCCATCGGATCCGATGGATGGAATGATTCTCCTGGGGAGGGATGGCATAATCCCGTTACACCGGGTATCAACATTTCAACGTCATAATACCCATAGAATTCATTCCAATGTATCACACCTAGGGTATCCTAATACGTTACCCCAATATATAAGTGTCTGTTCGGGTAACGACATCAGATAACCTTGGGTAATACCCCAAAACAACTCAAATTCCTCAACTTTTAACACATAGTTATATATTGGGGTAACGTGTTAGGATACTCTATAGGTGTGATAGATTGGAATGAATTCTATGCGTAGTATAACGTTGAAATATCGATACTCAGTGTAACGGTCTTATGACATCTATGGACATACATAAATTAAACATTTCTAAGCAGGTCAAAAGTCTCACATTCGATTGACAAAAACAGTTTCACTATGTTACAAAAAGCGTCACAGCATTATATTTGTTTTGTGTAGTTATCTTTGAGCGAAAATCGTTCAGAAAAAAAATACTTTTTCCGGTTGAAAAGTTCATTTCATCATCTACTGAACTGACTAGATAGACTTCCTATTTGAGGTAATATTATCTCAAAAAATTTGAACTTTTTAAGCGGTCCCTATAGGTAAAAGGGTCTTCTTCTGTCACAGTTTGATGCGATGATAAAACCTTCCTGAAAGTCTGAAACTTCAGTCAAACTAGATTATTCCTGTAGCATGAATAGCGTATGATAGGCTGTGTCGAATAATACTTTGACGAGCATTGTAGCTCTCTCAGTTTCTGCAATGATTTTAAAAAACTGTGTCAAGGGGTGCAGCAGTTTTACACTTGGAAAAGTGGAAAAACTTTAGCCATGAGTACCTTTCAAGTGTGCATATCTCCTTGTATTGAGTAGTGAGCGCCTTTTCTCAATATCATCAGTAAAAACAACATCCAAAATGTGAACAGTATGTATTCTTCTAATCGCATAAAAAACAAGAAAAATATTCTGTTATGTGTAGTGCATTGTCAGAGACAACTCATGTCTTGAAAATCGCCGCAATTTCGGTGATTTATCGAAAAATCCACGCGAAATCGCGATTAATCGAAATATGTCGAAAAATCGGAGATAAAATCAGATTTTATCGTGATTTGGCAAAGAAACTCGGTTAATCGTAATCGTAGAAAATCGGAGTGACTAATCGTTATATTCTTTTTTTCCCGAGAATATTAATGAATCAATTGCAACAAGCGTCTGTCATTGAAAAGCTATAAAATGCAGCAACGCCGAAAGAAAATATATTCCAGAGCAAAAAACATTATGTTGATCTTTTAAAAAAAATTATTTTTAATCATAAGTGTATACTGTACGGCTTCAAATAGGGTGAAATGATTACAGAAAATTTTTAACTTGTAGGCCAGAGATGTCCATCGCGGCTGGTACTGTGCCGCTGCCGCGCCGCAATGAGTTCAGAAAAATCTGATTTTACCCGCTGCCGCTTCGTGATGCTCCGAAAAGTAAACATTGCCGCGCTGCGCCGCGACGCCTAAAAAGCGAAAGTTACCGCTGTCGCGCCGCTACCGTCACAGCGGTAGCGGTAGCGGCAGCACCGCTATGGACATCACTGTTGTAGGCAAAGAGATTAGAATCTATTTATTTTCTTGTTATATATCATTGAGCTCATTCAGATTCTCTGACGTTTTCTAGAGAAAAGCCCTAAGAATGAATTCTTCGAAATGATGAACGCGTTCCAACGATCTAAAATCATGATAGGAAAGAAAAGAATACATTTTAGGTCATTCTCGGAAGTACAGAATGCCTTTTCGTAAAGTCAAAAATCAATTTCGAAAAATAAACTAAATAAATAGTTAATTTTTCTTAAAATTTGCGAAAAGATCAGATTAAATAAAGGGAAAGGAAAACATTATTTAATGAGAAAATACGTAAAAGAGCAAGAAATATAAGACATGCTTGGGGATTACATTTAATTAATTATTTTACAATCTGAAAAATTTTTATTTACTATTTATTTATCATAAAAGAAATATTTTCGCTTTGCTTTGTTTAGCAGTTTCATTTTCTTTATTTTTAAATGTGCATTTTATTTATCTTCACGTTTGAAAATAGGGATTTCATTTATTTTTCTTTATTTCAAAAGTATAATTTTTTTATTTACATTTGTCCTTTATTATAAGTGAACAATAAAGGTGAATTAATATCTATGATCATAATCGTCGGTCTGTTAGAGATAAAGAGAAACAAAAAATTAAAATTAAAGAGAAAAAATTGTTTACTGTTCCGTTTAATATATATAGCGTTTTCAAACTAAGATCATCATGTCAAAGTGGTGTAATGGATAATTCACTAGTCTTTCAAACTAAGAGTATCGAGTCCGAATCTAAGTGTGAGCAGATTTAATATTTAAATGTCAAAGTAGATGACGCGGACCAAGGTGACGAAGTGACTCTAGAGGAGAGCACAGGGAAGGACTCTCAAAATTATGGAATTCTTGCTCAACAAGTTTTTTTCTTTCAACAGGCTTTTTATGAAACGAGAACGCCTTCCCAATCGCCTTTTTTTTCAAATGATTATTTTTTAATATCATAATAATAAAACAAAAATCGGCGATTAATCGCGTTTCAGCTCACGATTATCGTTTCGATATATCGTGATTAATCGACAATTTTTGAGCGATTTCTACGACATGGGAATACAGGAACACATAAAGATGAGATGCAGTAATGCTTTATATTAAGAAGAAAAATATCATAGTCAGTAAAGATAGCAATTAATCAAAAATATTCTCAGTTTGTTGGTATTCTAATAAAGTGATAAAAGGCTTGAATGAATTATTGAAACATGTTGTTATTTATGGATCAACAATGGCTGCTGGTAAATATGTGAATACTATTTCTGATGAAACTAAGTAAAAGTATTATAAAAAAACTTCCTCAACTCAATAATATTGAAATGTTTCATACGCTTGAAAAATCAATACAAGGAATAAAGATTGATCAAATAACTATTTTAGTTGGTCTGAAGAGGAAAATTAGTGGACCGAAATTTTGTTTACGCAGATCAAAGACAAGAAAAACATGATAGAAATTCATAATGCTAATATAAAAACCAGAATAGAATTGAATCACAACTAGAAAAACAATGACCAACATAAGTCAAATTTTTTAAGATTTAAATATTCAGTTGAATTTTAATCATGACTAGTGTATATACTCAAATAAAGATAAGTATACTTTAGTGAACGAAATTCGATTTGGATGAAGCAAAACATGAATAGAATCAATGATTTTCACGGTAGAAAGATTTTAAACAGGTGTCTGATAAAAATAGAAACATTTAGTAGTAGATCTACGATTAGGGGTGGCACTTTAACTTGAAAACACTTTAAAATAAGTGTTAAAGTTTAAGGTAAAAACACTTTAAACTTTAACTTTAATTAAAGCAAAACACTTTAACACTTTAACTTTAATAAAAGTAGTGTAAAAATGAAAAATAATTTTTAGCTCTTTATTTGCGATTTGGTGTGGTTTTTAAAGTTACTTTAAACTTTAATTAAAGTTTAAAGTGCTTTAACTTTTTTAAAGTTTAAAGTTACTCTAAAAACCACACCAAATCACAAATATAGAGCTAAAAATTATTTTTCATTTTTGCACTACTTTTATTCAAGTTAAAGTTTAAAGTAATTTACTTTAATTAAAGTTAAAGTTTAAAGTGTTTTTACTTTAACTTTAACTTTTAAAGTAAAGTTAAAGTGCCACCTCTATCTACGATTGAAGTTTATTCATTTAAATTTGATCTCATTATAGACAAGTGCTTATAATCCATGCATTGAGTTTAGCCGATATAAGTTGGAAGACATGAGATGCATATAATTTTAGTCTATATGTTGAAATGAGTCATTCGTCTGTGTTTATAACAACTTGATTATCAGATTCTTTAATAGTAAAAAGAACGTTTTCTGTCAATCATTATTTCAAACTACTGTAATTATTTGTACGTAAAAAGTGATCGAAATATATGAATCAGTTAACATTTCAATTGAAATTCAAGAAAAATCAAAAGAAACCGTTACTTCTTATCGAACTCTTTCGAATTGATACTTTGCAGATCTTTTGAAATTCGTTTAAAAACAAGACACAGATATAATGATGCAACGACATAACTTATTAACTAAATCTTTTGATTTAACTATAGCTCATAAAATATGTTATTAGTTAAATACATATATATATACTATGTCTTAATGATTTAAATATTAAAGAATCTTTAAATTTCAACATGATTTTTTCATTTTAGCATTTACTTGAATGCGCCGAACTATTTATCTCAATAATATGATTATACTCAGAGAATATATTTCTTAATATAATCCTGGAGAGAAAGAAAAACATATTATATCGTTCACTATTGCTTTAATGCAATGATACTAACACAGTATTACATATAGGAGATTATAAAAATTTTGTATATTTTATGTAAAAATGCTTTCATCTAATTGTAGAAACGTTCACTACCAATGATCTGAAAAATGAAATCCGTACTAAATATCAATTAATTTATGCCCTTCTATGACAATAGTAATAAACATAATAAGTGTCATTCTGTTCTATTACTGATTTTTTTTCTTGTATCATCGCCCTTAACAACAAACTGACATTTTCAATATTTGTTTTGTTGTGTTTTGAAATCAATTTGTCTGTCATTCTTCGTAAGTTTCTCCAAGTTGTTTTTCCACGAATATCTTTCAACAGATGAGAAGCACCTATCAACGTTGATATCTATTGACAAATACTAGATCAAAATAATGTCCATAACAAAACTTATCCATGGGTTAGAGAACCATTTCTATATCTTGAAGAAGTACGTCAACAATCACTCATAAATAAATTTCTTGCATTACGAAAACTTCTTACAACAATGACTGAGCTATCACCAACGACTCCGTCTAATAACAGAAACGATTCATCTGAGTTAAATGAAGTATTAGATCATGTAAAAAGTATTCGTACTTCATTATTAACGGCGCATGAATCCGATACTCAATGTGGAACAAAATGTACACGAGAATTAATAGCTCTCACAACTGCCTTACTCTTACATGTCGTCAATCAAATTGGTCAAACCAATGTTTATACACCAAGTTTAGAATCGATTATTGCTTACATACGGCGTTTGATGCACAAAAGATCTGAACATATACGAGAAAAAGTGCCTGGTTCTTTATTAATTGCCTGGTATGATTTATCAGATTTAAGGTCATCGTTACAACATGAACCAGAACTAAGAATCACGATTAAAAAAGCAATACAATTAACAGATGTGGCTCTTGATACAACAGCGTGGGCGTACAAAAATCTAACAGCTGAACGTTGAACAGTCGAACACATCGATTATACACATTGATCTAACCTATTTTATACTTGCCAATGAGCGCTTAAAAGACAATTCTTCTTGGATTGTTTTGAATCAATGTCTACGACATAAAAATAAATTCTTTTTTTCCTAGCCTACATTTACTTTCGTTTCTAACTTCATTTTATAATAACTGGATTAATTTATATGGAAAAGTGGTATTCTATTTCTTCTATCTTACTTTATCATTTTTCTTATAGAATCGTCAGAACATTAAGATTTTCTCAAAAGCCATAAGTGTTTTCATTCAATCGATTTGATTACTTTATTTTCTCATGCAAAAATCGATAGTCAAATTTTTAATACAATCTTTGAAAATAAATAATATTCGATGATTTTTCTAATGGTTCAACTTCGTCTTCTAAATATGATTCTGTTTCTGTTCTGACTGAGGATAAGACATATCGAGCATATTCATGAGCGATATCATTACGTTGAAACGTTCGCTCGCTCGTCTTGATGAAACTTTGTTCACATAATCATCGACTTGTGATGTAATAAAATATTTCATCTTTATGAAACAAAGTCTTATCGACTAAACGAAAACTTCATCGTTTTATTTAAGATACTTGATTGTTGATCATGTTATAATAAAAAAAATTAATTTGTGCTAGTATTTTAGTTCTGCACTTGTTTCATATGTTTTTATAATAAGTCAAGAAAAACAAAAACGAAACAGATGAGTACCGAGCAATTGTATAACACTATCATCTATCAACAGTATTAAAACAGAAACATATTATCATGACTATCAATAGTATCGGTAGCTGATAAGAACTTTTTGTTCTGTACTTACAAGTTGTAGTACTTATTCGACTTTTATTCTATTCATTGTCAACGTTTGTATAAAATACACTCTCTTGTAATACAAAAATGGCTGAAGAAATATTCAACAATAATGATGGAAATAATTATGACAATAATTTGTCAACTTCACTTGTACATGAAATGATTAGAAAATTTAACAGACTCGGGAAAGTAAATGACTCTCCATCAAAACAAACGACTTGTTCGTCATTATCGATAAGCTCAACTATGAGTAAGTATGATTTAAATCCCAATGAAGGTGAAGAAGAACACCGAGCATCGAATGAAATATCAATTGTACCGCAAATATCAACAGCAACAATACATCAACGATATGATGAAGGTCAAAAGAGATTTCCCAATTCATTAAATCCGAATATGAATAAGAAAAACATAGAACCAGTTTTTCTTCCTATAAATGCCTTACCAACTGTTATCTATAAAGAACTTCTCAGTTCAATGAATAATAATCAATCGAAATTAAGACATGATAATTTTGATAATATTCATTTGGAAACAATACATAGACGACAGCGTAATTCTGATAATGACAATAATCAAGATAGTTATCAATATTCATCATCAATCATTGAAGATTATGAAGTCAACGATATCCAACAAAAATCCGCAGATGGACTCTCCTCAGAACGTCGCCGGCCACCACCACCACCACCACCGCTGCCACCATTACCACCACCCGTTTTTGCATTGCCACATGTTCAACAAGAATCGGCATATCAATTAAAACGAACACTTCCATTATCAAATTTTTTATTGGAAATAGGTATATTAATCGTCATTTTTATTCTATGTATGGTACTTGTCTTAGCTATACGAGAAGATCAATTAAATCTTCGAATTACAAAACAGGTATATTGTTCGTTAACATACAAGTTTCACTTCGTTTTCCTTTCTCATTCATGTCCAGGTTGTCTACACCTATATTTATCTGATTTCCATCGTGTGGATGGTATGGTGCACAATTGATATAGTGAAATTTCGTCAACGATGGATGAAATTAACAGCATCAGCTCATGATCAACAAGAATATATGGATTTTGTAGAGCGTTATCCCCACAGTATATCATATTTTCCTGATATCTATAATACTAGTGGTTTATTTATGAGAATTGGAGCTGGATGTAAGTGTTAAATATTTCTTTTTTTTGTTAACGAATTCATTGCAAGAATAATTTCCATGTTCAGTACTCTGTATGGGTAGTCTTATTTTGAATGCTATACAATTAGTAAAGACAGTTGAAATCATACGCGCTAGTTCCAAACACAATAAATTACTTTTTATTGATTATTCCCAATCGGTGTTTGTGGCTAAATTTATTACATACATACTTCGTCTTATCTTTCATTGTGTACAATTTATATTCTTATTTCGGTATGGAAATGTGAGTAATTCAGTGAAATAGATTTTCGTTCGGTTTTTGAAATTCCCTCCATCTCTCCATACTTTAGATTGTTATTGATCGTTACCATTTAATAGCAAAGATTGGTCTCATACATATTATTATTGCTAATTTTTGTACTTGGTTTGAAGGTAAACCAGAAAATTAATTATAAAACCTATGAGTTCAGCTCTATTTTTTTAATTCAGCCATCGTAATTGAAACATTGCATGAATTACACAAACACATAAGTAGCACAAAATCGAAACATGCATCAATGATTTTGAATACAACAAGAATGATTCAGACCATAACTCCTAAATCAGGTACTTGAAAATGACAATAAATAAAAATAGATATTTACAAGAATGGCAATTGATGATGACAGTATTAGCTTTTCATCTACGAGCAATGTATTCATTCGCTTCTGTGTACGTACGCACATATAGACAATCAATAATATATGGGTGCAAGATAATTACGTTGTCAGTAAAAATCTTTGCTTTTATGACAAATTTGTCATAATAATAATAATCAAAGCGATATTGAGAATCACGAAGAATGTATTCAACGTGAATAAAACAAAAAACAAATCACTCTTATTCTTGAAAAGAAAACAGTTTTCATTAAGTAGATTCTGTGTGAGAGAAAATATTAATCAGATACATATGTCTTTGAGTCTCATCAGTTGACATAAATATCACGAGTGTTATTTAAGATGACCTTGCATTTCTGCGTACTTATATTAAAATTCTATGCGGTACGAGTGGTATTTACCTCAATATGCAATGCAATACGTCGATGGATGAGAAATGTAAATGTCATTTGAAGTACTCTGATGATAGAATGACAATAAATTATTATTATTCGTGATAAAAAGTCTCTTAATTTCAGTTGAAATTCATTCAAAAAACCGAAGTTCTTAAAAAATAGTCTTACATGTTACCCTCTACACTGTTGAAAAATTTTATCTCTTCTAAAATCGAAAGGATACATCGTTGACAATTCAAATGCTAAACGATCATCAAGTGAAGAATTCAGCGACATATTAAAATGATTTAAACTTAAAAGAAGATTACGATGTAAAAATAACGTGTTTGTTAGGCTAGAAATAAATTTACAAGATTAGAACCTTTTGAGAATATCCAATAATCGAACAAATTATTCTCATGACTGAATTAACATTTCAGACGATTGCATTCTCTAACTAAGCTTCCATGTTGTTGACCTAAGGGAATTTACTCAGAAAAATCTCAAACTTTATTCAATAATTATTTTCTTGAAAAGGTGAACAGACATCTATGTCATGTATATCTTTTGGTATGATAAATTGTCTCAAACAAATTTCGGCTGGTGGTGGTGTATCACTTAGTGATTCTTCTTCTGATAGTTCACATAATCCTACAACAAATGCTCTTGAATTTATTGAAAAAATTGAATCAAGTATGAGCGTTTATTTATATCCATGCTTTATCGAATATAGTCTCATATGTGTCACTGTATTTTACATCATGTGGCGTAACGTGGGTCAAACAGAAGATCGGTCATTTTTACATTTCGGTGATCGCCATGTATTTACAGTAGACTGTTCTCGTGCATCTCGTGGTTTACTTTTAGGTGGCATTATTTTTATATTAGCTATATCAACACTTGTACCAGTTTATGTTCTAAATTCATCATTAACTATTCTAATAGCACATTTAACTGAACTTGTTTTACTTGCTGTTTCATTAATAATTGTTTCTATATCATTCTTTTATACAACAAAACTATATTACGATCGACAAGCACATGTTGATGTATTCGATCAAATATTAATCTTAGTAACAACAGTTGGTGATTTTGCATATTCGTTTTTTGGAATATTTGCATCGATATTTATTGATTCTTATGCAACTAGACTTCCACGAGCTATAGAAATAGCTATTGGTTTTCTATCTATTTTACAAACATTTTTACAATCTGGTTTTATATTGGATACTTTCAAAAGACGACCAATTACAAAAAGTGAGATACATCAAAAACCGGGCCGGGAATTAATAACTGCCTTGTTATTACTTAATCTGGGTAAGCAACAATTATTCTTATTTATCTGTAACAACACAATCATAGAATTACGTGTCATTTTATTTATCAGAAATGCAGTACTTAAGTATGCCAAAGAAAACAGATAACAATCGCACGATAAACTTTGTTATTTCCAAAAGAAATAAATAGATATTCCTGGTTGCTTCTCCTAACATTTCTGTGGATTTGAATGAATGCATTAACGATAAATGAGAACAAAAGGTCGAGTGCCTATCACTAAGCATTTTCCCGTCTGTGCTCAAATATTCTTAACATATGCATAAAAAAACTTTGTCACACTTACAGTACATGTACAACTGTAAAAAATACATTTAGTATACACGGTTAATATGCTTATTTCAAATAGCTAGTTGACCTTTCTCTGCCAGAAGGATGCAATTAGCATATGTTTCGTTGTCTTTTAAATTAGTACCTGTCGTTTTCATAGAAATTTATGATTTAGCTATATGGATGCATGATTCGTTATCAGCAAATAAAGTTAAACTTAATCCAATACAAACTGCATACTATGACATACGAACATGGTCAATAATTCAAGCATTCACATCTCCATTATCAATTTTTTATCGGTTTCATTCCTGTGTGTGTCTGGCTGATATTTGGCAAGAAGTTTATCATGACCCTAGAAATTATCATGGAAAAAATCGACGACTTGAAATAAAAGATGGATTAGATCGATTAACGAACATAGACAATATTCATCATAATCAATACTAAACAAAAGTTTTGTACTTTTGTTTGTAGATAATAAAACTTGTCTTGATTTTTTTTTTAAAATCAAAGAAAACTGCTATTAACGAATACTAATAATTGATAAAGCATTCTTGTCTGTTGTATCTTTTAATTGTAACGCATCTATTCTTTTTCTTCCTATGCCTGCTGCGCTTGATGTAAAACTATACTATTTACCTCAAGACAAGATAGTTTACTTAAGACATCCAATAGCAGATGTTTGATTCTGCTGCTTAAAAAGCTCTTCCAAATATATGGTAAGGAATAAGATGCATAGGACCAAAAGTACGAACGCAGATGATGAAGTAGGCCAGAAAAGTTTATATATCTCGCTTAATAAATTCTAAATTTCTTTGGCATCGTTTCATTTATTTTTTCTCTCACACAAGTAACTAAAAAAAATAGAAAGCATGCTATTACATTTTTCAAGAGTATTGCACACATTAGAAGTATATCTAAGTAAATAAGAGAGTGATACATAATATTATGATTTGTCGAGAGTATCTGTCGATGTATATATATATATATACATATATATGCGCACATAGATATACGCAATGAGAGATATAACATTCATTTATCGTTTTTATTCGTGTATAATAAACGATAATGACTATCAGATGCTTATGTTGATGATAACGAACTACTAGGTAATTTGAATATGATTGCCGACATATAGAGATGAACATTAATTCAATATGAATTTTTTTCTTCTATAAATTGAATGCGATTGAGTTCGATTGTAGAATTTCTTAGTACAAAGTTTAGAATGCTTTAGGTTTCACTAATTGACTAGCTAAAATACAAAGACATTCTATCAACTAATCGAATCTTCTATTTAATTCTGATGTTTTCTCTCTCATCGAAACACTTCATGTTAATGTGGATTGCCTCATCAGCTCACTAGTAATCTCAGTCTTTTTCTATCTTATTCTTTTTAACTTATAGATTGAAATTGAAAGACAATGAACAATATGCTTGAAATTTTTTAATGGATTTCTCTACGTGCGACTAAGTTAATTCGATTCAATTATTTTGTAATTCCCGTTTTTAAATGTGTAAGTATCATGACTAAGCATTGAATCGATGGAAAAAAAATATTCTATTTCTGTATATCTATGTGATTAATATCGTAGTTCAGTAAATCTTATATAAAGATGCACTATACACAAATGTGTTTTCCTATGACTAAATTTTTCCATTTATTCTATTTGAATATTAATATTTAGGATAGTATTTATGATTTACTGAAATTTTTATCTCCATTGTAGAACCTTTGACGAATGTATCTACCCGATCGTTGAAATGCTTGAATCTAGTCAAGACATGTCTAAATTTCATTTGTATATGTATATATATATAGAGAGAGAGAAAGAGAGAGCATCGTTCTAAAGTTACGCCGGATATTATTTTCAAAAAGCTGAAAATTGAAAAATTCTCTCACTGCCATCAACTTAATTTATTCTTATTATTTATCAGTTTGGATACTAGTCAAGCTACCATAGACATTATTCATATTCCTAATTGAATCAGTCTGGATTATGTAAATAGGCTAAAAGATAAGGATGGAACTATCTTAACTATATCTATTTACAACATGTATATATATAGGTCATGACAGTTTGACATGCAACGGAATTTTAAAACAAACACGAAAAGTACCATGGGCTTGTTTAAACTTGTTTGTTCTGCTCATATAAACCTATGATTCGTGGTCACATAAAACCATGTTTCTGATTTTAGTCAAACGCGTAGCACTGATCTCTATTCGTAAACTATCTAATCCTCAAGTTGTTAAGTTTTTCGTTTAGTTTATTCAAAATAAAATGAACTGCCTTTCTTTCTCCTAAATATATATGTTTTTCTATTTTGTTTTATTATCATAAGAAAGTATAAACATGTGTTTTAAGATTTTCCTTCGATTGATTGATGACTAGTGACATCATTTATTTGATTCGTAATCCCTAGTGATCAATAAAATGCATTGCCATTTTCATTGTCATTATTTATATATCTCCCTCTTTTATTCTCTTCATTACTCTAACGATATTCTTCTTACATAAACAAACCCTTCTAGTAAATCATACCCGATAGATTATCCATGTGATAAGAGTCTATATCTTCTTTTTTTTTACTTAAAAACTACTTTATAAAATCATCTCAGGTAAGAGACGATTTATTTTTAAATTGTCAAATATAGAAATATTTATTTTCTATCTTGTAATCAGGCACAATGGCAACTTCGAATAAAAAAAGCTCAACATCTCATGATGTTAGTACAGATACAGATGACTCTGATTGTGCAAAAAATTGTTCAGATTCTAATAATAATAGTGAAAGCTCATCATCATCTAAGTATCGAGGGTAAAAACATTTTAAATAAAAAATCACCATCGACTGATTTTCCAAATCAAACCTTTTCTTTTCAATAGAACGAAACGAATAAATAATAAAATAAAGCCTTGCCTTGTACAAAAAGGATCAACAAGTGATGAAGAACTTCAACTAAATGAAACGAATCAAATGAAATTTTCATCAACTTATATTGGACGATCACATGAACAACCAACACATGGCATTCTTAAAGTTCCTAGTGGTAATATAAATTGATTTTATCTTACTGTCGTACTAGTTTATTTTTCCTTTTCATTCTTGTATCTGTTGCTAGGATCAACCAGTCCAGAGTTACAGGTGCCAAACCATCCTGTGAAACCTTTAAAATTCAAAACTAAATCAAAATTTTCATCACCCATATCATCAAATGATACTTCATCAGGTATCCTTGGTGCTCATACTCATCAGTATCATCGTAATCGTCATAGAAATACTGAAGATAATCGTTCCAGTCCAGGCAAAATTCAAACAAATAAAAAACTTCAAGAGCAAACTATCGTATCAACAACAGTGACGACTAATTCTGATCGTATTACACTTGTTGTTGATGAAACACGATTTGTTATTGATCCACAATTATTTCGTGCACACCCGAATACGATGCTTGGAAGAATGTTTAGTACATCATGGGAAACATCCCTCGTGCCTAATGAACGAGGAGAATATGAGATAGCTAATGGAATATCAGCGACTATATTTCGAAGTCTACTGGTAAAATAATCTGATTGTTGATTTTATGATAATAAGTTTGACTTCTATCTGTACAGGATTTCTATAGTATTGGAAGAATACGTTGTCCACCGTCAGTTAGTATACAAGATTTACGTGAAGCATGTGATTATTTTCTCATACCATTTGATCAAATAACAATTCAATGTCAAGATTTGTGTAAGATATTTAGAAATTTTTGGTTTTATTTTGAATTCTTAAGAATTTTATTGTGAGTTTAGGTGGTTTATTACATGAATTATCTAATGATGGTGCAAAAAAACAATTTGAAATGTTTCTTGAAAATGATATATTCCCAGTGCTTGTCGAGTCTGCTCAAGTAAAATAAATCTTTTTGATTTTTTGTCTACTAGTCACATGTATTACAATTACCTTGTGATTTATTTAGCGCGGTGATCGCGAATGTCAAATAGTGATTTTATGTGATGATGATCTCATCGAATGGGACGATGATTATCCTCCACAACTTTGTCAAGAAGAAGATAAAGCTCAAAGTAAGAGTTCTATTTCTTTGTCGGAATAAAATCAATTTATAGTGTCAAAATTGATCTCTTTGTTTTAGTTATACGTTCAACTGCAATTTATCGATTTCTTAAATACGTTGAAAATCGTGAGGTAGCTAAATTGGTGCTGAAAGATCGTGGTTTGAAGAAAATTCGCATGGGGATTGAGGGTTATCCAACACATAAAGAAAAAGTTCGTTGCCGCCCTCGTGCAAGGCCAGAAGGTTAGTAAAAAATAAACAATTGGTGCCTTCTCGAAAAACGAATGTTGTGTTTTGTTCTATGTTTAGCCATTTATAGTTATATTCAAAGACCATTTCTTCGCATGTCGTGGGAGAAAGAAGAAGCTAAATCTCGTCATGTTGATTTTCAATGTGTACGAAGTCGTTCAGTCAATAGCCTCATTGATGCAAATGATGGTACTGTAAAAAAATTTCTTCATAAAACAAAACGAGAATCATATGATACATTTGTTTTTTATAGATCAAAATTCTGGTAATGATCTACTTTTTCCATTTCTAGAAATCGCTCAAAATCAAATAATTCCACCACCACCATCACCTAGAGAACTATTTCCTGCATTAGCACCATTTTCTTCATCAGGGCTTCCGGGCGATACATCATTGTTCGATTAAATTCATATGATGGAGAATGTTTGATCTTTCTTTTCCTTTCTTGTCCTGACTTTTTTTCTTTCTTTCAATTGTACACTTCAAGTTTCTTTTTCTTGTCACAAAAGCTTCTTTCTCGTTTGCGTCCTCACGCATTGAAGATAATGAAAAGGCAACTTACGCAAAAAAAGTATTGTGTATTATGTATATACTAGTAGGATATGGTTTATTTAATTTTTAACATATATTAAATACGGTTTGTTTTTGTTTTGTTTTAAAAAGTATCATACAGTAAAATGGATATAAGTGAAGCATTATGATAGAGATTGATTTTGCTAATAATGAAACCAATTCAAATCTTTCGAGAGATTTACGATATGAATTGTATACAGAGCCTCAATAAAACACAAATTGATTTCAATCGAATGTCGCAAGTTTACATGTAAATGGTGAATCGAACTGAAGATAAATGATGCTCACTCGCGAGCAATTTTCTCTTTTCTACAAAATGTATATGGTCGTACAATATGTTGCTATGTTTTGTTACTGCAAACAATAATCAATCAAGATAGTTCGGAATCATTCATAAAGGAGAATCTAGTAAGGAAAATAGAACGTTGCAGCTACGCACACAATGCAGCTTTATGTTGAAGTGAACTATCCGCGCTTGATCTATTATGTATTATTACATACTTTTCTGGTCAGTTGATCGTTAGAAAGTTGACAATTTTTATCGATGCTAAGAAAACTATTATGTAAATGAAATATTTGCCCAATTCATATCATCCACATCACAATTGCAAACCGTATGAAATAATCTTAACTGTACTGATTTAAATACGGTCAAGCACATAGAAAGTCATGAGCACACGTTTCTGTGATATTCAAACGCGAACAAAACTTTGCTTGTTGATGTAAATCGAAGAATCAATTCAACATTAATTTTGACCCCATGATATAATAGTAAATCTCACTCTATGTTGAAGTATATTCTTACGAAGTCAGATGAATACGGATCTAATTTTGTACTTATTGAAGAAAATATTAAATAAATTGATTGCTATTTTCTAGCGTATTATTGTCGGCTTCGTTTCATGTGTCAGCGTCATTATATAAAAAGAACTTGAATGTTATATCGGCGATTGTCTACGCATGAAAATTCCATGTAGTTTTGAATGACAAAATCTTTGGAATATGCTGTGCAGAGTATCCTATTTAGGAAAGTGTGATTGCTCAATGAGCAATGTCCACAAGGTGTTTTAAAAAACAGTTCACAATAGTTTTAATTATTTTTTTTTAATATAAAACTAGTTAGTGAACATTCTATTCCATAAAAACTTAAAATGAACGATTCGTCTGTTGCTCTATTAAATCACATTATATCAGCAAAAACTAACACGATAAAACATAGACATGAGTAGACGAAATTTATTTCAATGATGTTGGTTTGTTGCTATATTGTATGCAGAACGCATCAAGCGTTTTTCTTCTGTCATCAACATTAGTATTTTGTTTTGAATAACAGTTTAAGAACAATAACTGGTTCTAATAGAATCAGACCAAGTATCGACTTAGTTGTCATATCAAGTTTAATCTTACTGACGTGAGTGTTGTTTCTGTTATAGTTGACGGTGCATGCATAATCCACACGTTCATCAGAAGGAATAGAATCAAAACATGAATAGCAGAGATTTTATCGGTGAACTCACATGAAGTTCTGATATAATGATATATATATTTAAGTATATCTCGAGGAGAAAGGCTGATCTCATGATTCTATTGTCTTTGTATTATTCTGACCAGAAAAATTCAGACTGCAGGAAGTTCTTACTGTGAAGTTAAATGTTAATCAGTTGAATTACGAGTTTTAGTTATTTTCTCAGAAAATAATTGTAAGAAGAAATTCAGACTCTTCTTCTAACAAAAACATCGATAAAAAAACTGTTTTCAATTGTACGAGACTCGTATGGGGATAGATATCCAAAGCACATTATGTCTAGGGGTGGCACTCTTCCTTTCCTTTCTAGAGAAAGTTACACTTTCCTTTTGAAATTTTAAAAGTATTTTCTGAATTGAGCAGCGTCAGTTGCATTATTTTCTTCCATAAAATATGAAAAATGGTAAAGAAAGTATTCCAATTTGCTTTCTTCTAAAGAAAGCTTGAATGTTAAAACCTTTCCTTCTCGAAAAGAAAGTGTAAGTGCTACCCCTACTTATGTCGTAAGTAACGAAACAGAATTTTGAATTCAGATTATTGATCCGCATCTATGAGTTTCATGAAGATTTTGAATTTTATTGAATGCTCATATGATCTTAAAATCACTTCAAGACTGTTCAAGTATGATGAAAAATTGAAATTCATTTTTTTTCAATTGTGTATCGCTCTTAAATTGAACTTCTTAAAATATTCTATACAATCAAGATAATGTCAAAACAACGTCTCAGGATTATCAAGAGGCTACTTTTTGGTCGCTAGTAGGGCACAGATTTTCGGTGGAAGGGTGATGCATTCATACATACACTAGTAATTCAACGTTTACATATTTATTTTTTGAATAAAACATACTTTCAATCTATCTTTTGAATTAAGTAAATTTTTAGGAAAATTTACTGAATTAAAAGGATGAGTTCGATAATGACGAAACGATTCTCTCTGGAAATTTCTTTATTGTCAGTAAAACTTCAAAATGCATCTATGATACTCAACAGATAGAAAGGATTGTGGATGGTCGAATAGAGGCTTCAAAAAATAGTACTGCTTCAAATCGACGTTCTCCATAGATCACCATAACGTTGAAGAGGATAGATAGTAATAAAGGTTTGCAGTATCTTTACAGATCACAT
The DNA here is from genome assembly GCA_900239685.1 of Rotaria macrura. Classification (NCBI taxonomy): domain Eukaryota; kingdom Metazoa; phylum Rotifera; class Eurotatoria; order Philodinida; family Philodinidae; genus Rotaria; species Rotaria macrura. The sequence continues at coordinate 18,776 of OENT01001423.1, forward strand.
GCATGAAAATATATTGAAAGTTATTGTCTTTTACTTCAAATTACCACTTGTTCATCTGACTTCCAAAAAGGATTGTAATGAAAATTCATACAAATCATAAGTTGTACAACATTCTTTCGATACGGGATATTCATCAGTACCTACTTTGAATGAAAGAGCTTGAAATGTAGAATATCACTGGATTTTCTCCTGAAATCATTGGATGAACTTGTTGAGCATTCGACTCATTTATCAAATACAGCACAGAAAAAATTGCTTTCATACCATAACGTTGTATGAATTCATTAATATAATGTTCAAGGTATTTTTTTTTATCAATACATTAAATACATCTGATAGAATAAAACTATTTTCAATGAATATTTCAAGTAGCAGAGTTTTCTCATGATGATATTGACAAGATTATCTATTTTTTTTATTCGATTCAATCATGTTTTAACGAATTGCTACGTTGACTCAACTTTCTGCACGATCATGTCGCTATCATCGTAATCACATCTATATGCGTAAATGTTTTACACTAATACCAGTGGTTGTTTTCTGTCCATACTTTATTCTTACACATAACCTGTTTAACCATATGGTTAGTCATCAGAATTGTCGTCATCAATTACTGAAAAACAAAATAAAACTTCAGACCTATATCTGCTTTTGCTGATTCCGTTTTTTTTTCTTTCGCTTAGATGTCTACCATCAATAACCATTTTCATGCCTGAACATCGTAGAAATGCAAATTTTCATCTAATTTTTTTCGTGCAACAACAATTTTGGCCATTATTCATACCATCATTAGCTGTTCTATTTTTGACATTTTGTCCACAAATATCTCAATCACTTGCAGTTCATAACAATGATCATGGTCCTCCAAATGAGAATCCTGATAGAACTGTCGCAAACATTGGTTCACGGGAAATTCAGCTAACCACAACATTATTACCATTATTGAAATCAGTATCTTCATCAACTTCTAATTTTGACGAATTTATGTAAGAAGAAAATTTTATATTTTCATTTATGGTTTTAGAGCTTCCTGTAGACTATTGAATCTTTAGTTCATTTTTTAAGGCACGTAGATCAAATACAGCTCTTCCAAAATTACTATAACTGTCATATTTATTACGACCAAAATAAAGTACCTCGTTCATCTAATAACCTTCGTGTTAGCATAAAATTTGATACATGTTAGTTAGTTGACTTAGAAATTTAATCCTTTTTAAGATAACGACGATCGAATCGATTTTTTATAACAGAAATCAGATAATTCTTTTTATTTATCTAGTCATACTCTATTTGTCATATCTTTGGATGGTAAAATAACTGCAATCGATGTTCAGACAAATGGTCATCAATTGTGGACCGCGGATACAGGATCACCATTGATTGATTCAAGTATAAGTAAAATTGAAATATCACGCGAATCACGATCCGTACGTCTTATTCCATCACTTATTGGCGGTCTTTTTGAAAGATACGATGAGAACGGAAATGTTGAACCATTACCATTCGATGCTGATGCATTACTCGATGCATCATTTAAACTTCACGAAGAATTAGTGATAACAGGTGGAAAACATATTGATACATTGGGCCTTGATTTACATACTGGAAGAGTACGTAACAAATGACGACGATTAGAATAGCTATGTAGTCATGTTTGTTTGTTTTTATTTAATTCAGGTACTTTACTCATTTTCGAAAGATGATGCAAAAGAAAAAAATAAATTAGACAACAATCGAACAACAACAACAACAACAACAACAACGGAGAGTATTGAGAGTAGACCGACACTAGTTGTTAAAAGAACAACACAAACTGTACGCGCACGAAGTGCTCGAAATGGAAATGAAAAGTGGAATTTCAGGTACAAGCAATGTTTCATGATTCTTTAGATCTACAAGTCAATATATATCGAATTCATCTTAATTTAGTGTTTCAAATCATGATCTACTTCATTTACGTGCTCATCCAGCAGCTATTGTTGTTGGCAAAGTTGATCGTCAAACTAAATTTTCGGGTAATGAAAAATGAAAGAAAAATCGTTTTGATGTAATTCATTCGATTGTGAATGACTTATTTTAAAGGTTACTTTGAATATCAATTACAAACGGGTATCGTATCAGCATTCGATAAAACTGGACATCGTCTTTGGTCATCAATAATTAATTCACCAATAGCAGCTGTATGGGAATTGAAAAATGGCGAGTTGAATGAAAAATCTCTATTTGAAACGACAGAATCAAATAATTCTTCAGAAGATCACTCAGGTAAAAAGCAAATGATTATTTTCGTAGCCATTTTTTCATGCTTCATTCTCGAACTTGAATGGTCTTCGAGAGATACACATCCAATAACAGATCTATCTATTAGGCTCATCCATTAAATACGAGCAAGGAGTTTGAAAAATTCAGAGCACAATTGTGAAACATGAAATGTTAACGTAAACGAAAATTGATTTTTAGAAAATTTTCGGAAAAACCTATCCAAATCGGAATGTTTTTGAAAATACCGCGTTATATCTGATATGGACCATATAAATATTATCTGCGTCGTGTAATCAATCATGATTTAATAATTAATTAAAGACGTCACTAAATGGAAACACAGATGAGACTAACTGTTTTACCGCAGTGAAAAGAAGAACATATTCATATCTTGTCTTCTTACAACTCAGAGTGATTTACATTCAAACATAGGTACTTGAGTAGCGCATCACCATCGGAAGACGTAATGATTGTTCTCGGTTATGCTCTTATTTGAATACGTCCCATTGTTAATGAAGGGAATTAATATCATAAGAGAATGCAAAAGTACCAATCGCTCTAGTGAAGTGAACAATAAGATGATTGAAATCGTGAATAGAAAGTAATTGACATTTATTCGTTACGAATTTATGAAGAACGACAAAATTCTATGAAAAGAAACTAGTAAAACTGTTGAAACTAATATTTGACAAAAACTTTTAAACAATAATTCTAGAAATGAAATAGAGTTCCAACCGAGAACGCAGATGGGCAATCGACTCGATTCAAATATTTATTTCTGGCCGACAAATATGATTAATTTCATCGAAGAATGACTCTACAGAATTCGATACAGTCAATGCAGGCGTTCGTTTAAAAATGTTTTTTTTTCTGTTAGCACTCATCACTGCTTCGTTCATGTTTCAATACGTTGCTAACTGTTTAGATCTCATTATATTAGTTTCCAGCTATTCTTATTCAAAACCGAAAGAGAGTTCACTACATCTAATGTGTATCTGATTAGCAACAATACATGCTGAATTATGTAGGGGAAAAGAATACTACATAGAATAAGTCTGTTGTTGTTGTTGTTGTTGCTTGATAATTAATATTTTTATAGATGAAGACGACTATTTTACTCCGCCACGAAAACCACGTCGTCTAGCATTCATTGGAGAATTCAATTCAACACCATATGTCATCGTATCAGCAAGTGTCCAAAAACAATTAATTCATGATGCAAAAAATAATAATAGTAAATATACATACCATTCACATATTTCTATGATAGGATTTGATATTTTACGTATTCTAGTTCCTGGATCGATGGGCCATAAACGACCAATATTATCTTCAGGACATAAAGCATATCAAAAACGAACATTATCTATTAGTGCTGAAATCGCTGATAGTAATTATCAACGTCTAATTGGCGTATCGACATCGGATCAAAATTATCCATTAGCATTACGACCTGATCCAACAGGACACCGTCAGACAGAATCATCGTCTACTGAAACTTGTGATACAGCTGGTTATTTGGAATCAATCAATTATTCAACCGATGTTTTTATTGAAGACAATGATAGGAATGATGTTACCATTAATTTCAAACCTCATTCTAGTGTACTTGTACTAAAGAATCCATTGGCAATATCTAGTGTTTTGCTTGGTGGTTTTATTATTTTTTTCATATGGTATGTTAAATCAACTACTATTGGATATAAACGTCAAGAATCGATGATATCAGAAACTACGAATAGTACTATTGTAACTTCACCACCAACGCCTGAATATCATCAATTAGAACAATCATTGGCATCTTCATTTCAGTCTAGGTAGATATCAAAAGAAATAATTCGTTAGGTCCTGTTCTTCATCGTTTTTTTTATTAAGATACACACTTGAATATGAACATGTTCGATTTCTTGGCCGTGGTGGATTTGGCGTCGTCTTTGAGGCAATTAATAAATTAGATGAGCGACGTGTTGCAATAAAACGTGTTTCATTGAAAAAGTAATGTTTCTACGTGAAATAATTCTTTGACACAAATCTTTTTTTTTTCGTTTGTTTAAGGGCATCAGGAAAAGAACGTGCATTGAAAGAAATTCGATATCTAGCTGTATTGAATCATCCAAATTTAATACAGTACTATTATGCATGGAATGAAAGTCCACCCATTGGATGGCAAGAAGAAGTAGATAAAACACTATTAGTGAGAAGTAATATCAATGCAAGGTATTATTATTATTCAGAAAATATATTTCTATCTAAATTATCGAATCAATTACTGTTTGAAAATCGATTTTAATAGATAGCTTTTAAAGAAATTTAGTTGCCAAAGCGATAGAAATTAATGATAACAGTTGTTAGGAGTCGACTAGTTCCGTCTTGAGAGCGAGCATTTCAATTCGAGCTTTGTGATAAGATTCATTTTTATCGATGAATAGAGTTCCAAAGCTAAAAGGGCCATTTAACTTCCCAAAAATGATTGTTTCACAAGCATAGATAAATTCAAACCGTGGATTGTTTCTATGATTGGTTGAAAAACTACTTGAAACAATAAATCATTGACATGAATTGAGCTCTGAAATGAAGTTAGCATTTACTACGTATGTGGATTAGATTATAATAGATCATTCTAATTGAGTCATGTGTAAAATTTGTTTTCAGACATTGTTTGTTTACAATAGAATTTTTCAATATTCATCGATAAAAGATATAAAAACAACCATCATATGACATAGTCGATCGGTTTTTGTCTAGTTTCTAATGAGGTGTTTAGGATAAAAGGCTCAACGAAATAAGACTCAACCAACACTAATGTTTGGCTTGAAATTGAACTGTGAAAAGTATGATTTAATACTATTGTGAGAACATGAAGAATAAAAATTTTAGAACATGGAATATTTTGTTGAGAAAAATAGAATAGTCATCTCTAAACGTTTCTCACAATTGATTATCTGCAAAAAAGCAGTCATTTTTTCATAAAATTCAACTCAACATAACGATGTACATGTACCTTGAGACGGGCAGAACCCAGGCTGATTTAACAGTCAATCTAAATAACATCGAATTTCATCCTAATGTGTTTTCTAATCGAATGGATTATTTATACTGAGCACTCTATATTAAAAAACATTCATCAACATTAAACCGAAGTAGTAGTATGTATATGCGCCACTTGCCAACACGATTCCTATGATAGACATATATCATTATGTGAACGAGACCATCGTTGAAGTCCGTAGGCATGGTATGAACATAGTTTTATCGTTAGTATCTACGCGATTAATTTAACTGGTTCCGTACTCGGAGATGATAGCTCTAACGTCGTCATGCAAATGAAAAATTATGGACGTATCTCTCATTACATTTTGGTTATCCATAAAAAGAATCATGTCGATATTGTATGAAACAGTCAAGACTTACAAATATAACGATTTTTTTACTTGTCTGTAATGTGTCTAAGAGATTATTTTTTGACATTGAAATTTAATTTGAGAATCTTCTGCCTTTCACAATAGTGTAATGTCATGATTCATGCATGCGTAATTTCTATTTTCAGGGATTCTATAAGTACGTTTCCAACATCGGCAGCATCAGGCAATGATAGTGAATCATTGAGCCCAACAAAATCTTCGAAACTTTCTCTGGAATCACCTACACGCGCCACCAAACCATTAACAACAGTATCTCCTCCATCTTTGTTTGACATAACGTTTGATCGTTCATCGAATCCACTTCGTATTGACGAAGATTTTTCAGTCAATAGTATTAATCACAAGAACAATACTAATGAATCGGACATGAGTTCTTCATCATCATCGGATAATCAAAAATCTGATCAATTAGATACTAATAATAATAATAGTAAACTAACAAAACACACTCGTTCGTCAACAACAAAACGCTCACTCTCATCATCATCACCATTATTTGATCATTCATCGGATTCGTCATTATCTTCAGTTGATTCAATCGCAAAAAGTGTATCTGATAAAGAAGTCACGGAAAGTGATGATGGCATTGTCTTTCTACAGGATGAACAACGAGCATCGTCACCTCCATCTCCAACACCAACACAAACGAAATCTTTAATTGAAAAGAAGAAATCAATACCGTATGAAAAAGACATACCAACTACGTATTTTTATTTTGTCATGGAATTATGTCGACCAGAGTCATTGCGTGATCGTTTAATACAAAGGACTGTTGATCGCCATCAAGCATGGTCTATTTTTGATCAAATTACGAAGGGTATTGAATACATTCATTCACAAAAATTGGTAACGAGAAACTTTCTTCTTCTGGAAAGAAAAGAGCCAATTTTTGTTCATCTTAGATTCATCGCGATCTGAAGCCATCGAATATTCTTTTTTCAATGGATAATACAGTGAAAATTGGTGATTTCGGCCTGGTATCTGCGTTCGGTGAAGACAAATTAGTCAAGAAAAAGAAACGCGACGATGAAAACTTTGATCAAATACAGCAAAATGAAACAATATCAACGACAAACGATGGCTGTGGTAACAATGAGCTTGGCGGCACTATACTTTACATGAGTCCAGAACAGGTAAACTTGAATGAAAAATAAAGGAGTAAGAAACAACTTACTTGTTTCACTAATCGACATCTATCGTTTTGTGATGCATTCTCGAAATAATTTCAATCTCAATCCTAACAAAATATTTTATTCTTTTTTTCAAGATGAATCGTGAACCTTACAATCAAAAAGTGGATATCTACGCAATGGGCATTATTCTTTTTGAGCTGCTCTATCCATTTTCAACACAAATGGAACGTATGTCTGCGATAGCAAAGGTTCGTCTTAGAACCCCAGTATTTCCGAAAGATTTTGAATGCGATGGCAACAATCGAAATCAATTGATTGTAAGTAAAACCAACCACTTGATAACATCTGCACAAACGAGTTCTTTGTTTTGTTGCGTAAGTGTCGCTTGATTCGTTGGCTTTTATCTTACTCATCACATGATCGTCCACGAGCTAGTGAATTGCGCCAAGATACATTTTATCAACGGATGTTACAACTTGAAGTTCCACAGTTATTCGGTACAGATAATCGTCAACAAAATCAAACTATTGTAAATGGACAAGAACAAACTAATGTATGTCAACAACAAACACAATTCGGTCGAGTTCCATCATCAACAGTTCGTCGAACAGTTTCATCATCAGCTCTCGGGTCTCATAGAGAATCTGAATCTGGAGATACAGAAAGCTTGTAATATATACATATATAAATATCAACCGTATTCATACACTAATGATTAAATTACCGTTTATATTATATAGAATGTGATGCTATCTTTTGAAAAAAAATTCTTTTCTATTCTCATCTGTAAATAGATTTTGCTTGTCGTCTGTTTTCTTGCTAACGATAAAAAACAAGACTAATCTTTGATTCGTTAATTTCCATTTATTTGTTCTTGTCTTTTTTTATTGTTCTTTCATTTTATTGATCGGGGATGGATATCGATTATTTTTGTTTCTTTTTTTGTTTATTATTCACCAAAAAAAAAAGAAGAGAAAGAAAGAGAAATGATCAATCGAATTTCTTTTGCTTGCTGATATATATATATATACAGAAGACATACAAGGTAATTTATTTCATGAGAATGTTACTCAGAGTAACCACCGACCTACAGATAAATTCAATCAATAAAATATATGTTAGATGAAAAAATATTTTTACTTGTTCTTGATAAACTTCAATAGTATCATTGTCCTCCATCTCTAATTGTTTAGGAGTTTCATCATCATTGATACGTTTGCCGTCAAAAAGAAATCTTGACAAAAGTAAAACATGCTGTCTTATAATCCGAAAGCAACGTCTATATTTACCTTAATGTTGCGACCCCAACACCTAAAACATACAATAATAACAAACAATTTTCGATCAATTCAATTTACCTTGTCGTTCAGCATAAGATTTTTTCAATTTTCCCATACTAGTTGTCATTTTAACTTTGAAATGCACTTCGCCTAGAAATAATCAGCATTACAGTAGACAAGTACAATGATTGCTTTTGTTTTCATACTGTTATCTTGACCGACGACTCGAAGTTTTATGTACTCATCAGTTTTGTTTTCGGCTGTCATCGTGAAAAAAATGTTTTAGTTGTTTTTTTTTGTCTTGCTATAATAATTTCGTCTTCACTGTTCTTTTGAACACAATACAAAATCCACGTTTTATCACTATCCGATGTTCTCTCGCCTCTCATAAGACGGTTAGAAAAGTGAAATGTTCAATTTTAAAATGAATTGTATAAAATTAATGTTAATAATCAATTAGGCAATAACAATTTTTTATAGATGTCACTGCAGGATATAATTATGAGGACAAAACGATTTTCAGATTCAAAAAAGTATAAAACATAGGAAAATCATCATTTATTAATGTTATGTTCAATAATATTTTTATCATACATGATACAGAATTTCTATTCGTCAAAACTTGACACATATTTAGAGGTTTCAAATAAAGAGAGTACCATGCAATGACTATGGTGGCACGTATTAAAGCACTCAGCACGTCGGTTTTTCTTTTCTTTTTTCTTTTTTTTCGTAATCAGAAAATAGAGTGAAATAGCTACAAGAAGATTGAAGTAAAATTTACTGTATTTCAAAACATGGAATCATACTTTTATTATCTTCACATTTCAAAAAAAGTACATGCTGATTATTCGATTTGATTTCTTCATTATTTTCAAAAGTAAGAACAACTATTAGTGCCTGTTAAAGGAAAGCGTTCGTTAAGTAATGAAAGATTAAATGTAAAATGAGTCACGATGGATACAATCAAGCAATGGTTCATTAACTTCGTAAGTTTGTTATTGCAAAATTTTATTTAGGTTATTAGTAATACATATTGAATATTGTTCTAACCGATGAAAATCAATACTATGGTCTATCACACAACTTGGCAAGTATCCGATAGTTCTTACATGCATTTATATTGAATATCAAGTTTCGTCTAACTATAGTTGGAATATTTCTACGAATAAATAAAGACTTTGTTAGATTGGCGATTATCAATCATCTTAAATCGTGCGAAAATACCAATTTTAATATAAATGAGTAATCTTGGTTACTATGGAAAATGTTTTTTCTCTTAAATATTAATCAGTATGGAAACACATCTTTAACTGTTTAGTTTTAAATATGTTTCTAATCTTAATATTATCAATAAAATGATTTCATGGTATACGATGAAGAAAACCAAAATGAAATGTTCAAAATTCATGACTTATTCATTAACTATTTACTTATAGGATTAGTTCCAGAATGCTTATGTGTACGATAAACATGCTGATCTTTCATCATGAAAGACTGAAGATTACATTTAATATGCTTATTCAGTATTTACAACTGACAGTCATAACTCGGCTCATGTTCTCTTGTATGGGTCGTTGATCGTACCATAAGGCAACATTCTGTAAATCTTATGAGGTGCTGGCTGTTACTCTCTTATCACGGTGATTATGTTCATAGGAATATCAAATCACGAGTTTACCTCAGAAGAACTAGCATGATTTTTAGCGTAGGAATATTGCAGTGTTCCAAAAAAAGAAATCTTTGAAAGATTAGTTTTCTTGTTGACTTACTCTGTCAAACTTGTCGTACATCAATATCTTGTAAGATCTGACATTTTAAGTAAAAAATGCACTCTTGAAGAGAGTTGAACTACGCACATTGATATTAAAAAATTCAGATGTTTCTAAAAGAGTCACTATTGTTTAGAACGCTTTAATGTTACTGAGTTGATGTAAACTATTGTTGAAGAAATCGTTCGAAAATTTCTGTTCTACAAAGCAGAGGTAAGTCTAGTTGAGCTTGTTTAAGATATGAAGTTACAGATTATATTGTAGTAGCTTACTCCAAATAATGTTGTGACTTAAAATTTGAAAGCACGTAAACAATCAGATTCAAATGACTATCAAAATCGGTAATAGACATCGAAGAAAATGACGAATGAATGAGAAATTTTCATTCATGCAAACTGTTTTTTTCTCTTAATTTCAATATCTTTACACTAGTATGAAGAGTTGAGTAAATTCATTCGAACTTCATAAAAACTTGTATGAAATCAACATCTCTGATCTGTTTTTGATTCGAATGAAACACAATTATCGAAATCGGAAGATGAGATCTCGCGAGGTTTTCTCGTTGCACATTATTAAATACTAGTTTTATAAATTCAAACATTGATGATTTGTATAATTCACCGTAATGCAATTAGTGACTCAATTATATGTTTAGTCACTTTGAACTGATGTATGTTCATATCAATATCAATATTAACTCCTATTTATGTAATTGGTTGATTGATTGTTTCATTATTCTGATATTTATTCTAGATGGGACATTCTAATGAAAGTATTTGTCCTTAAGTTGAACTAATAACATATCATAGAATCTTCATCAGACAATAATAAATCTCGAACAGTGTTTATTCATTAGAGAAAAACGAAATTGGAATGAATCCACGTATAATAGAAAAAACAACCATTATCAATGATCCACTTTCAACTACGCAATCATCAAAACCGTTCATTGTACGTATTCCACATATTCAAACAAAATCTCCATTAAATCCTGAAGGTGGAAAAGTTGTTATTGTTAAAACAACTCCATCAACAAATCAATCAACAATATTTACTTCTGCACCAGCTCAACAACAACAACAACAACAGACAAAATCATTTTCGGTTGTTACGTTAGCTGATGGACAACTTATTCTTGTACCAACCAATATTCAGCCTCAGCAACAATTAATTGTCAATGAAAATGGCATATCAAGAATAATTAAAGCATCAACAACAAGTCCACCTAATCCTACTGGTACAATTTCAACGATAAAACGAATAACTAAAGAACAAAACGCACCTCGCGTTAGTACAATACAAATAACTAATTTATCATCTCCATCGACAACTATAAAAACTTCTCAACAACAACAGCAAACACAACCTTCGTCAATATCACCACAAGAACGTCGTTTACGTCCAATAGCACCTGCACCAACATCTTTAACTTCAACAACTAATGACTTATTAAATTCACTTCTAGTTCAACAACAACAACAATTGAATGCAGCATCAGCTGAAACATTATTACGGTTTGATCCAACGGCGAGTGTTCTATTAGCAAGTGAAGATGATTCATTACCGATTATATCTGAAACTGTTACACTTGATAGTAATGGTTCATCATTAAAACTAAATAATAATAAACATAAAATTGGGTCATCGCTACCTATTGAACGACAAACATCATTACCAGTTGTATCAACTCCGACCATACAACAAAAACCGAAAACACCTCGCAAAATACCAACAAATGATGAAAAGTCAACAACGAAAGCTCGATTAGAAAACAAAGCTACATCAATCATAAAAGATTCAGGTAAAAAGATGACACCAAGACAAGTTTCAATACCTCAAACAACAACGGTTGAGACAAAAACTCAAAAAACTCCTGTGAAACGACCAGTAGCAACAACCCAACCACAGAAAATTGATCCTGAAGAAGGCATTAGGTATGAAAAAAATAAAACAAAGACATGTTGATATTAGTATTTAATATTTGAAATCGTATGTTTCTATTCTAAAGAATGAAAATTTGTGAAAGTATTCTTCGATCACTTATTGGTCGAATTGAACGTGAACAAAATCAAGAATCAATTAAAACACGGTTAGAAAAACATAGTACAACGGTACCTAAACTTGAACATCGTCAAATTATTTTAACACGTTTATTAAATGAACGTGTTGATTTACTTCGACAAGAGTTTATTAAAAATCGTTCGGAGCGTAAAACAGCTTTAGTCAAAGAACAATTTCAAATGCAACGTCTTAAACAACAACAACAAATCATTCTTAAACAACAACAACAAGCAACAAATACGAAAGAAGATCCAATTATATCCGATGATGATGATGAAGATGATGATAACAATAATAATAATAATAATAATAAAGATGAATCGCCACCTGCTAAGAAAGTCAAGAAAAGCATTGGAAACGAAATCAAACAGAAACGACAAGGAACACCAAAATCATCTGAACATCATATCAAAAGGTTATTTTAAAAGTTTGAATCAAATGTTCATTATTATTAACTCGAGCTTTGCTATGTTCATGCGAAGACTAAACGTCACTCACCTTCCTAACGTCCTTGTTTACCGTTGACATGAGCTCAGCGGTAAATCAAGTGAAATTTTACACGACTACGATAGATGCAAAATTCTCCGAATTACAGCCTGTCGATAGCAATACATTTATTGACAGAATTTGAAAACTCTCTATTTACGTATAGCGTAGAGTATGAGGTACAAAAATGAATTTTATACTTCTGAAATTGTGTAGGTGGTGTAAGAGACTATAAAAAAAAGCACACTCGGCCAGTAAAAGATTTGTCTTATACTTTTATATTATTAATTAGTATCGAGGTTATCAAAATGCATCTTGTTCGATGTGTATTTATTCGATTCGTCGAATTGTTTCTACCGAATAGAAAAAGAAAAATGAGTAAGGTTACTATATAGAATGATATTCGAACCATGCCTATGTGTAGCTTTATGTTGCTAAGAGTTGATTAAGTCAGTATTCGCATGTTCTAAAATCAATTGAAACCTAGCTTTGGTCATGGCATGCAAAAGCTATTTTAATTTTCATAGTAGAATTATACATACTAAAATATTCAAACTAAATACTGAAAAGAAAAGTAAACATCAAGAAAAACAAGATTTTTTCCTAACAAATGATTTCATTATGAAAATTTTGCCTTGCTGGCATCATATTGAAGTAATGAAGTTAGAAAGAAACTTTAGAACAAAATATTCTATTTATGCTAATTTTCACAAGTTGTATTTCGATTATACGAGAGGCTTGATAAAAGTTAAAGTCATCGTAATTCGAAGTTTTGTACGATAGATTGATTGATTCAAATAAATCATGCATGCTCTGAAAAAAATTTCTGCTTCTTATGTTTTTATCATTATGACGATGGATCTGTAATCAAAATGATCTATACTATGCAACTGAGATAGGTCTAAGGATGGTTCACCAATTTCAAGATTTTTGGCGTCACAAGTATTCTGAATTTTTCATCTTGATTCTGAAAGAAGATTCACCGTTAGGATTTCCTAAACTATTTAGGTGTAGATTTCTATTACTGTAAGAAAACTCTTTCTTCTTTCATTTATTTTTCTATTGCTTGGAATACCGAACAGATAAAGTATCTGTTCTTATTGCAAATCCTGATGGTTGTTATTAAGAAACAAATCAATCTTATTGCATTTTCATGATCTATTCCCTTTTATTTTTAGCACCACATCAAAACGAACGCGTCCAATAGCAACATCGACGAAATTGTCAGATGATGATCAAACTCCGTCATCAAAAAAAGTACGTCGTCCACGAAGTACTTATCATCAAGATTTATCTGATAATGATGAAAATCTTCTTAACAATCGTAAATCATCATCATCGGCAATATCAAAAATGAAACCCAAACTAATCACAACTATAAATACTTCTATTCAAAGAAAAAGCAATAAAATATCATCAGATTTCAAGCCGGAAAATATTGATTGTAATTGTAAACGGAACAATGATGTACAAGAGAAATTTTTCATACAATGTGAATTATGTTCGCGTTGGTTACATGGCAAATGTGTTGGTCTAACACCACGTCTTGCTGAAAAAATGAATGAATTTATTTGTGAAGATTGTGCAATATTAACACAACGAGCAAAAGAACGTTTGTATTGTATATGTCAAACACCGTATGATGAATCAAAGTAAATTTCGTTGTTTTCTTTCGACGATTTCTAGCATACAATTAATTGTCTTTCTTTAATATTATTCAATTAGGTTTTATATCGGTTGTGATGTATGTGCAGATTGGTTGCATGGTGCATGTGTGAATATAACGCCAGAAGATGCCGAAAAATTTGAAGTTTATGTTTGTCCAAGATGTTCAACAGAAAAGAAACAAGAATTTCTTAATAAATCGATAACTGGAGAAACAAGAAAGAAATTAATAAACCTTATCGATCAACTTTTGGTATAAAATTTCTATACCTGAAAGTTTTAGAATATTTTATTTTTTTCTTTATAGACTCATAAACTGTCGTGGCCATTTCAAAAACCTGTCGATGACAAAGATGTTCCAAATTATTATAAAATCATAAAAGATCCAATGGGTAAGAGACAAGAAAATATTTTAGGATAGATAAACTTTTGACTTTAAAACGTATCATAATGCTATTCTGATGTAGTTCTGCATCAATTCAATGTGCCTTTGATTACGAATGATCTATGTCGAGTTTAAAGTATATTTAAAAAAATGTCTATCTGAGTGCAAAACTATAAATAGAATTTTCACAAACTTTTCGAAGAATTGAGTGTTCAACAGGTCAATCATTCCATTATGTCGAACTCGTTTCTATCATGTTTTAATTCGATATAGTATGTAGACATACAAGTATGAGAACTCTTTTGTACATATATGTACAAAAACGATGTAGCAAAGATAGACTAACTCGATCTAGACTTAGTAATCGATCATGTAGTCACGATTGATATTCGTGAAACGAAACGACGGATTTCTGGAAGATAATTCCTATCGTATATAGTAGACGAAAGGTTTAGTTTGATTTAGATGAAAGCGGAATTATAAGAAATATTCGACCTTTTTAAATTAAAATTAAAAAAGGATTTTCTTTTTCATTTATTTCTTTAAAGATTTGACAACGTTGAAAACAAAAGTGCTCAATAATAAATTTCGAACTATATGTGATTTTATACGTGATGTTAACAAGATCTTTAATAACTGTCGACAATTCAATCCCATAGATTCAGCATTTTCTCAATGTGCTAATGTTGTTGATAATTGTTTTCGTCAATTACTCGAAAATCTAATGGTTAAAGATCAGAATTCCTAATTAAAACAAGAAAACAAGATGATCTATCTGGTCGACCTTTTTCTTTCTTGTTGGTTAAAGGTTTTGTTGTGTTGTGTTTTTTTCTGATCATCATCATCATCATCATCGGTATTCTAATTGTTTCTTCGTTTTCTTTTGATTTCGGCGATTCTCTACATAAATTTTTTTCTTTTTTGTTTTATTCTTGTTCATCTCTATTACTCGTCTATATATATATATATATATATATCTATGTTGTTCTTCGCATTTTAAGCGAAACTTATATTGAGTGTATTTGTTTTCTATTTGCGTATATAAAGTATATATGTGTATGTTTCTGGTCTTGTTACATTTTGTATATTAGATTGAGCGAAAGAAAAAAGGTACCATGTGCTTGTTTGTTTGTATGTTTCTTTTCTTTTCTTTTGTTTTAACACTCATTATTTTTTTCTCGTGTTTGCGTCGGAAAACTTGACTATTCTGTTTCATCTTTCTTCCTTATATTAAATATGCATATAAAGACAACTGGTTATATAATTTAATAGCTTTCAAAGTTAATGAAGAAAAAACATAATAGATATCGAACAATATTATGAATAATAGCGTTTCTTTTAAATACTTTTTATTTTTGAATGGTATTTGGTAAATGAATAGGAATGGAACACTTGTAAAAAAAATTGTTGGTTTGTTGAAAAATCACTATACATAAAATGATTGATCGTGATTCGTTTGATGTAATTGACCAATGTTTGAGTATAGAAATTGAAATTAATAAAAGAAAATGAATAAAGATTATGGTCATTGAAATACATTATTGAGTTGAAACTTTCAGTAATATTAGTACTTATTCCCACCTGCTTTAGATATTTACTAGCCAGAACTTTAAACATTTTTTCATCTTTGAAAATTTCGGTCGTAAATGAAATACAATTCGATGTTCGATAATACTATTTGATTTTCGATTAGACATGTACTCAATCCGTTTTTTTAGTGATAAAGATTACTCATTTTCGATGTGAAGAACCGTCAGTTCTTGTCAAATATTCGGGTGCTCTCTACTCAAGCCTTATTGCTCTATTTGATACCATATATAGATATGTCAAAACCTACATTAAAAAGTGCAGGTTTTGATCGAAAATTCACGTTTTTTAGTCAAATCCTACAACTTTTAGAGGAAGATTTGGTATGCCGATATATTGTATCAGATAGAGCAATAAGGCTTGAGTAGAGAGCACCCGAAGATTTGACAAGAACTGACGGTTCTTCACATCGAGAATGAGTAATCCTTATCACGAAAAAACAGGATTTGATGCATGCCTATTTTCGATCGACTTTGTTATTTGCTTCATTTTGCTTTTGTTTTTAATTGATATGAGTATGCGTTCTGTGAGATCACTATGTAATAAAAAATTAGTTTTAAAATATTGAACAAAGCATTCGATGCTGTTTGCAAGTATTGACTATCATAACAATCTAATAGGATTCTTGAAACTTTGAATTCACGTTGAAGTTATCGAGGAATGCTTTTAAAAAATTACAGTTCAAGTAGCTGGAAATGCTTAATCCATATATGAAGAAAAAACCATAGCTAATGTTTGTTTTTGAGTTCCAAATTAGAGTCAAAAAAAATGTTCAGATATGATTAAAAGTCTTTATTTATTTGTAGAAATATTTTAGTTTCAAGTAATCTTGAGAATTAGTTATTCCACAATATATTTTTATATAAATGTAGTCCAAAGAATCACAGACTAGCGAGATCGTTGGCATTAAATCAGAGAGAGAGAGAAGAGCAGATTATGTGTATTTTACATCTGATGAGAATAAGTGTAGGATATCGGTTTAGATGAGATCTTCTGACTTACTTTGATTAACTTGTGATTATATTATCAATAAATCATAGGTTTATTTCTCGTTTGTTTCTTTGTCGCACTAGCCAGTGGAGTCTTTTCAAATAGAAATAATATAACTCATATGCATCTCTATTTAGATACGAAAATATCTGACCAAATCGATAGTCATGGTTTCTTCCTATGGTAATAACCACTAGTGTCGTGATTCATATTAGAATGGAATCTCATAGAAGCATGTAAAACTTTCGATAAAAGCTGCTTGCGCGAATATCTATGTCCATACATAGTTTTCTATAAAAAGTTACGAATCACTTCGTCTGACAAAGACTATATTCGTTTCAAATAACGATTCAAGTTCGATATCAGGAAACAAGTGCGTTAATACTAGGAGATTCCATTCGATATGTTCCAAAATCATAGCTATCAATATCATATACATTGTCTGCACTCAAAAGCAATGTGTTATTTGAAGAATTTTCTTCGTCTGAAACAGAGATGGGCACGGTTCGGTTCGCAGTTTTTCAAAAGTATCTCGGTTTCGGTTCAGTTTGGTTCTTCACTAATTTGATGTAGTTTAAATTAGTGTATGGATACGAAAAAAAAACAGGTAACCAGTCAACAGATGTCATAATTAGCAATGAAGGTACTCGTATATTTTCTACACAGGTGAAGTTAGCACCCGATGCGACTTTTTTCACCAAACATTCTCCCTGGCGACTTCAACGAAAGTTTCCTTCTTGTTCCAATTAACATTCGACTAGCTCTATCGAATGGTGTAGCTAGATTTCCTCTACCTATTATAGTCTTCTGAATAAACGCAGGAACCTGATGCTTTCCTGAGGTTAAAGAAAATGTATCATTCCAAATTTAGTTTTTATATTTTCTTGTTGAATCGGTAGGGGCCGACAGAGCTAAAGATGAAGAATCAAATGACATAAGTTATAACAGATTTCAGGAAAATCTGTGCACATGAATAGTGAACTATTTTAGTCATTTCATTTCCGTTTGTTCTTCTCTAGGTCGTTCGTTTTACGGGCATGCACATAAAGTGAATGTTTTTAATATTTGATTTTGTAATCATCATTGCTAAAAATTTTCTTAGAGCAATGAAATATTCTTTTATATGAGCAAATTCAGAATCTGGTTTTAGTTCCTGTGCTATAAAAATAATTATTTTACGATGAAAAATGATCGAGATATTACATTCAAAATTAAGGTTGGTACATTAACTTTACTTTTTCAAAAAGTAAATAAGTAAAAATGAATAAATTTTTTACTATATAACTAGGTAAATAGTAAATAGTATATTTACTTTTACTAAAGTAAGCAGTAAATAGTATATTTACTTTTACTAAAGTAAGCAGTAAATTGTTTATATAATTTACAAAAGTTTAAAAAGTAAAGTACTAACCCTACTCACAACTAGGGTCCCGCGGGAACGAATTTTTCCCGCATTTTCTCGTCCCGTTTCCCTCGGGGATCGGGAAAGGGAATTCCCATGGAGATTTTGGGAATACAATACGGGAACGTTATAAAAATTTTTCAGTTCCCGAAAATATGTTGCTCCTATTTTTATGTTTATCGAATTCTATCGGTGGAGCAATTTTTTCTTTTGAAACAGCCATTATGTTATGTATATGAATAAAAAAAAATATCTGTTAAAATAAATGCATAAATTGATTGGCTGTTCATCACATATCATTACTCGTGTTCCACTTTCACTTCTCCATTTTAATACAGTTTTACATTGTAAAGTTTACAATGTAAACATATTGTGTGATTTTGAGCAACGCATTCCCCTTAAATCTACGAATAATTTTTCCATAATTTGCTTATTCCATATGCAAGTTTTACGAATGACATCGATGCAATATAGGATGATACTAAATCTTGAAGTGCAGTTTTCCATAGCGTTGTTTTTGTTGAAGTCATTCACTTTATTGAAGCTACAATAAAAGAAGAGCAAATATAGATAATAATGACTAAAAGTATCTAAAGTAGAGACAAAAAACGAAATAGATGACATGAGCTCATAAGTACAAAGAAAAAAATTACCTATAGAATATAATGTCTTGAATACCAACGTTGTAAGTTATCCCATAAATTCAAATTTAGAGATTTAGTTCTGAAAACCAATTTTATAGAGACGAATTTTGACGCTCTATCAATTTGTTTATTTGAAAACTTCAAATAATGTTCAGGTACAATGATAATGGCACCTTTTGCGGTGCTGTTTTTAGAGAAAATCGACTTTTTGAGCTGCCCTCGTCGAGTTAGTGCATGATGAGAGGATGAAGAAAAAGTATTACTTCTTAGAAAACTCGAGAAGAGCTACAACATTAGCGTAGTTAAATTATGCCAGAAGAATATGCTGTAAAAAGTAAACGGAGCTGCGTGGAAGTACCCATAATCTGATATCGATATAAAAAAAATTTACTGAATGTATCTTTCTTGGTCGTCAAAGATTCAAAACATAAATTTCCTCTTTTATGTATACTTTGAGAAGGTGTCAGTGTCCCTCGAAAGTCCAACATTTTATTCAACATTTTCTATGCTTTGAATTGTTATTACACTTCTATAGCATTTTAAGATATCATACATTCGGTATTTCTGATTTTATCTCATTTAAATTTGTAGCCTTCAATATTTTTGGCCGTGTTGGAAATTATTCAAAAAAGGCTTTACTATTGTATCGAATTCGCCGTTCATAAATTGATCAATGTAAACGATCTTTCTCTGTATCGTCATTGTTTCCTTTATGTTATCGTTTTCCTCTTTGTTTGCGTATGACTCATTTGACATTCGTAGTTCATTCTTCTAATGATTCTTATATTGGTCTTCCATTGATTCGAAAAACAGTCAATGTAGTTCAGCGGTATTTGCTTCTTCTTTTGAGGTATTACTTAATTTAATGCAGTTATGTTTTTGAAAAAACTTAAAAATACTGTGGTATTTGTATTAGAACTGTCTGTATGTGTAATTTTGTATCTACCGATAATTATGTTCGAACATGTTCTTTCCTCCATGAATTTCTAGATAGAAATCATACGATGAATCATACTCATCTATTGGCTACTAGTAATCGAACTATTTAAAGATGATAGCATGATGTGTTGCTATCTATTTTTTTGTCTTTTTCTTTCTTTCTTCTCCATTCATATGAACAACAGCCCTTTCTCGGTGTTGTTAATCAGTTCCTTTGGCAGCCAATTATTTCAAACATATCG
The DNA here is from genome assembly GCA_900239685.1 of Rotaria macrura. NCBI lineage: Eukaryota > Metazoa > Rotifera > Eurotatoria > Philodinida > Philodinidae > Rotaria > Rotaria macrura. The sequence goes on from OENT01001423.1 coordinate 39,046, forward strand.
TCGACACCAGAGCTCCGAATGGGATGGGATGGGACGAGAGATTCGTCCCATGGGACAAATTTTCTTCATCTGTCCCATCCCATCCCACGGAATTCAAAAGTCGGCCCATCCCATCCGATCGATTTAAGAATCGGATCATCGCATCCCATGGGATGAATTTTAAAAAATTTTCGTCCAATCCCATCCCATCTCATCCCATGGGATTTTCATGCAATATAAAATTTTATCGTTTATCAAATATATTGCAAAATTTTCATATTGCTGAAAGCTCTTCTATTTTTTTCACTTTTCAGATACAATCTATTTTAACAAATAGAAGAAGAATTAAATTGATTTCCTTATATACTCGACAACACTAAAACAGTAATTAGCATAACACTAATGCTTTAGAACCACATTATTCTTAAAAGGACATCGACGTTTTTTTACTTCATTTCTTGCCTTTCTAATTCGTCACAACATTCGAGGATTTTGAAGTCGCAATTTTTTGTCAAGAAACTGTTCTGAGGCTATATAATTACATAGTAAGGCTGAGCGCAGACAAGAAATTGTATTTTTTTAATGAGATTCAGAGGTACATTTATATTCTCGAAAAAGGAAATTATCGAAATTTCCAAAGTATCCATCGACACTATTAATACACGGTAGTGAAATCAAAACATTAAGAGATATTGTTATTTTCAGAAATCTCGGGTATTAGACAATTTTTGGGAGTACTGAACAATTCAGAACCCAAAGGCTTGGAATTTCCGAAACTTCCAAATTTTATTTTTTTTTTGACGTCTAAACATTACTGGAAATTCATGAGACTTTTATCACAAAAGACTCATCATGATGATCCGGGAAGGGATATATTATCGAAGAACAACCCTCAATAGAAAACAAGAACGAAAAATGAGATTGATTCTCGTCAATGTCTACGAACATCATCTTTTATACAATAAAATCATAATCGAAAAATCCATATAATCGTCTCATGGGACGAATCTTTCATCCCATCCCATTCGGAGCTCTGGTCGACACTGATAACAATCATATCTCAACGAATACTACAGAAAAAGCAATTCGCGTGTATTTGTTTTTCCGAAATGACCAAACTAGGTTCATGTACTGATACAACATGTGACAATGAATCAAAGAATTATATGAATGTTATTGTTGTGTATGTCTTGTTTGTTTAACTCATTTAATAAAACATCTTAAAATAGTGAAACATAATAAAAAAAACAATTAGATAATACTCGCAATGAATTAAATAGAGTTAAAAATAAACTTAAATTGATTACCGAGGAAAAACTATTAACTATTAAACAGGAACAAAATATGTTTGAACAACCAAAAAGATTCCTTGATCCCAGTGAAAAATATTCACTGATTTCAATCGGATTTTTCTGCACCATAATCAAAATTAAAATCGATTGATAATTTTGATTATCCTTGATCATGAGGTAACCATTATTTAATATTTTAACTTATCCCATGTGAAATTTTCTGATTCAAATCGGATTATTCTGGAGCAAAATCGAAATTACTAATCGATTTGTAATCTTGATTTTGCTGCAGAGTAATCCGATTTGAATCAGAAAATTTCACATGGGATAAGTTACAATATTAAATAATGGTTACCTCATGATCAAGGATAATCAAAATTATCAATCGATTTTAATTTTGATTATGTTGCAGAAAAATCCGATTGAAATCAGTGAATATTTTTCACTGGGATGTGCCTAATGGTTCAATTGATGAACTGAAAAACTTTTTCGTTTTTCGAAAAAATTAATCAAACAATAGCATCAAATCATTCAGGTAAAAACTAAATAAGATAATTTCTTTTTTTCTTTATATCTTCCTTTTGTTGTCTTTTGGTTAATGGAGAAATCATGATAAAAGTCGAATCATCATTATCAGAACCTAATTATTGTTCTTGCGCTTGTAAATGTAACAAGGAAAACATGAATTCCAATGGTACGATAAAATTTCTCTCTAAACTATTCTTTTTTTCTTTTCATTTTATTTATTCTGATCTATTTTGATCATTCCATAGACACAAGTGTCTAGCAAAATAGATAGACAAACTTATCAATCACCATTACTTTTATTTTGGCTTGTTCTTATTTATTAGAAATTTTCATATCTCGATGGATGAACATCTTTTTTTGGTTGGGAAGTGTAAATTCATCATCGAATCGATTCCTTGTTTTCGAATCACTCTTGAAAATGGACAAGATCTATTTTCAAGATTTTTCTGCATTAAACGAGTGTTTTTATTGACCTATAATACAAGTTCGATTGATGGATTGAGTACCCCCTCGTATGATGAGAGACAATGACATGGAAGTTTTTTTTCTAGAGAAACGAAAAATTAATTTATGTTCGATTTATTTTGAAGTGTTTTACACATAAAAGCTATGTAAACGCCAAAAACGATTTAATAAAGATCACAAAACTTGATTGAAGTTTAAAATAATCGATGAATCGGCTACAACTCTATGTCGTTTCTCTTGCTGTTGACTAAATTATAACCATCTGACAGTTTTTCCAGATCCAACAAGACTGACCACATTGTTTTTCAGTTTCGAATGCTATAATAATCATGCTTTTCGAAAAGAGTTCTTTTTACTTCCTAATCATTAGTCTTCTAGTAAGACATAAGAAGCATATCAAACTTCTCGAAAAACTTCAAATGTGAATGCACATGAAGTATCTGACAGTATCGAGGCTATACAGATTATCCAAAGTTTTTTAATGGGTCGTATATCTAAATTCTATTGTCTTAAGTATTTATTTGTCGGATATTCTTTAAGCGTTTTCTCTCAATAGTGACTCTTGCATTATTTAATCTGTGCCTAAAAGGCTTATTGATATTTTCATCGTAATATTTATGCGATTACTTCTGAATATGGGCCACTATATTAGGAGTTTCCTTTGAAAACTTCAAAATTTTTTTTCTACTGTATAGAATACAATATAAAACTTGAGATAAGAATGAGTAGCAAAAGTTTAGAATGAAGAACTACACTGGTTTACGCTTGGCTTTGACTTAACTGTATTTTATACTTCGTTCAATTTCAAATTTTAATACTAAACAAGAAAAGACTCCTCTGATTTTTAATATGAGTGACTATAGTATAATAAACTGGGAACCGATTTCAAGGTTTAACATATAATGACGAACAATACCTGTAGAATCAAGTTCAAAAAGTTTTAAAAATGACACAATCTCGATGAATTGATACGATGCACGTGCTATTTATATAGTCAATAATATCTGCATGATCTTATAGATGGCAGTGACAATATTTAAACGATGCATTAGGAGCTTTTCACCAGGATCTTCAATTTTTTGAAAAATGTCGGAAATATGGTCCAACAGCAAAGGCAACCTACAAAATATAAATTCTTAGTTGTGTTCATATGTAACAAAAGAGCTGCAAATGCCAGAAAGTAATTTTAATTTTGTTTAACTGGAAAAATAAAAAGAAAAGTAATAGATTTAAGGTGATGAAATTTTGATGGATATCAATCATGATTTTGTTGATACTGTTTCAGTTGAGTAAGTTTATTTTTGATTAGAAAAATTTGAAAGTGATTTTATATTTTTCTTTTTCTAGTCATACAATGAAATCTACTGAAGCAACAGTAATTCTATCCGTTAATAAACATGCTTACTAAATACATAGGAGCAACTTTCGAATAGATCAAAGTCGACAAATTTAATTGTTTTTTGATTCAATTGCTGTTCGTCTATATTACAGGAGAAAAGCGAGATTTTGTGCAAGTAGATTTAAATCGATTTGATTCTCGTTGTAGCCTAATATGGAACAGAAACGTTCATACATTCTATCTAGCCAGACTGATGTCGAGTGGAAGAGCCCTGCTTGATTAAAAGTGGTACATTCAATAGAGGTAATTTAGACAAGAAATTTTCTCTATCTATCAATTTCTACGAGAACGGTTCGCGCTTTTCAAAAATTTAGCATGTACTTGTAACGGACAGATCTGTTTTTCAAGATAATTACTCCGAATACCATATCACTATTGAAATTACTTTTGTACGCATTAATTAAAGAAATATTCAAGTTGAAGTATTTTCATGAATAAGCATCACTTCATGGTGATGTTGTATTTTCAATATGAAATATCTGGTTTTTAATGAAATATTATATGGAATCAATTTCCATGAATATCTTGTTTTGTCCTTTCTGATGTTTTTTTTACACTCGGCTCTACTTAAGATACTTATTATAAAATGGAGTTGCTGCCCTTTGTATACTTGTCTAAATGAATTTTATATTTTCAGGATCAACATCTAAACGAAGAACATTTACCTGACCATACAGAAAATTTGTTGATAAATGTCCATTAGCATTTGATGGGGCGTATGGTCTTACTAAAGAAAATCATTGCATTAGATTGTGTGAGCCTCAAACGTGTCGTCGAATGTATTTATATAACCATCTCACACGCACGCAACACTTAAATGGAGTTCACGCTGAACGTTTGATACGAGCTATTGCCGATGATCAAGATCCTAAGATAACAAAATTATTTCGTGAAAACAAAGATGTAATCAACCATTGATTTAATGTTCTACGTCCTTTTTCTGATGGACAAAATAATTCATCAAAATATAAACAAAGACTTTTAGCCATTCGATCATGTCGAAATTATTCATTTGGACTCTATATTTTACAAAGACATTTGCGACGTTATCACCACATTTCCAAGCAATTAATCCGACAAATACTGGCAGATTTCCAGGAAATTTGAATAAAAAATCATATTTTTTTGACACTATTTATTTTATTAAACACAAGCAAAAGAAAAAATAATATCTCGATATTGTTTTCATTGATTATTGTATCCTTGTTTTCTTCTCAATAAAAATAAAGAATTCAATCATTCGAAACAGATATTGAAAATACTTTTTGCCATAAGCCTTCGAGTAAGTTTTTCGATTTCAAACTGCCTTGGTCGAACAACATGGTCCATTTACAGTTATTTTACGACGCATGAACAGACCGTATGAGACCATAATCATGGACGCAATTATACGAGCCTACCACAACGAGATTATGGTACGTATACGGTGCTGTATTATTGAGTCCACGATCACGAGAAAATACGGCTCGCTAACAGTATTGCATGCATCAATCGTATGGTGAAAATAGGAGTAGTCGTATTGATTGGTCTAATGATGAATCGAAAGAAAAAGTATTCAATTGTTGCAAACGTTTAGACTTCATGGATTATGGCCTCCTAATGAAAAGTCATGACTGTTCTGATGAAATTGCTCCTAAATGCATCATGTTTAGTGAAAATTCATAGGAAACAGTTGCAATCTAAAATGTTTCTCTCAACAAACTTTGACAGACCTAAACTTTTCTGCTCTTTCAGCTTTCAGAAACGTTGTTTATTACGAGGTTACTTCATCATAGCATCTAAAAATAAGAAATTGCAGATTCGATTGTTGCCTTTATGTGGATGTCGCAGGAGAATCTATCATGTTTCTAATTGCTAGCATGCCTATGGTTAAATGCAATAA